>JAOTQJ010175790.1:0-11976 GCA_025642045.1 Solanum sejunctum | reverse complement strand
GACCTATCATAAAGCAGTGTTGTGACTTCCTTATTTTTCTTGTTTCCACCTAAGGCATTAGGGTCTTTGTCCCATGCCCTTTTATGGATAAAACCACCTATAGTTAGCCATTGTTTCAACTCTATATTACTCAAGACACTCACAAAACCCTCTCTAACACTTAACCAAATATTCCACCCAAATTCTAGTGTCTCAAGTTTAATTTTGGATCTCAAGAGCTTCATCCAAGCTTCAATTTCTCATTCAAATCTTCATAAAGGGAATTCCCAAACTTAAGGTATGTGGGTTTCAACCATTGAGTCATTTCACTCATGGCGCCTAACCTTCCTTTGTATGAAACTTGCATGTTTTCAATATGTATTACTTATGGGTATTACTAATTATGAATTATGATTAAAAATTATGTTGGAGTTTTATGAAATATGGATTGGGAACACATGTTTTCCTATCTCAAGATTATACTATGAGATGGTTATCTATCGTGACTATGCATGTTTTGGACTATAAAATTGTGATTTGTTATAAGATTTGATGATGGATTTCAAGATATCTTACATGAGGGTTTTACTACATGTTGGTGGGTTGATTTACATTAAGTTGTCTCACATTACTTTACTCTTGAATTACATGATTTTGAACTAGCATTGCACACTGGTCAAGTGCTTAATAAAATGTCTTGGCAAGAATTCTTGAGCTATTGATTATCTATTAATGAGTTATGAATCAAGTGACTATATAATGATTAAGGGATTGTATGTATGTATTGAATTCATGAAAAGTATCTACAGTCTTGCAAGTTGATCACACCTTGCTGAGGGGGTGATATGCTTAACCACTTTGATGGGGAGTGCTATGCCTATCTACCGTGTTGATGATGGGGGTTGACATGCCCATCTACCAATTGATGGGTAGATACCTCAATCACCTTCCAAGGTGGTGATATGCCTTGGATTCCAAATACAAGTTTGCTTGGTCTATGATGATGGTCTCTTCCTACACATGTAATCTATTTTCTCAAGTTATATGTATTACAAGCATGTTTTACTCTAAGCATTGACCATACATGCCATATTATTATTATACCTATCTCTTGTTTATGATTATGCATTTTGACTATGTTGCCTATGTCTTGTTGTGTTGTATCCTACATACTTAGTACATTTAAATTTACTAACGCATACTCTATGCCTACATGATGTTACCATGTACGAACTGTAGCAAACTCACGATCATCCTTTATGTGGCTAGTTTTGGCATCTTGAAGATAAGCTTTGGTGAGTCCTTAAGTTTAGAGACACTAGCTATGTTACTCTTTCTTTATTTACTTTTTATGTTGAACTCTTGATACTACGAGGGTGATCCCGAAAAATGTCTTGTCCCCCGGTCGAATCTATTTTTAGAGATGTGGTTGGAACAAATGATGTACTTATGCTTTGAGCTTTGGCTATTCCATGTTTTATGCTATCAATACTTCGCTTAGTCCCTTTATCCTTATTTATACTCTCTTGTTGTTGTTTAATTATTTTCGCGACCAAGGATATGTAAATGATATGCTAAGAGGCTTATTGTGGTCCTTTTGAATTCCTATTCATCGTGTCACATCTAGGGCCTAGGTTGGGTTGTGACAAACTTGATATCAGAGCACTAGGTTGTTAATGATCCTCAAAATCCAACACACTGGATCGATTAGAGTCTTATTCATGATTGCAAAGTACACTATAATTATGAGTAAGAGGCTATGAGATATTTAGGAAATGTTTTCCTTCTTCATGAATTATGTCATGTTATAGAGGTTAAAGTAAGGTTTTCCCCGAATGAATATTTTTTGCTATTCTAGGTTATATTGATCCCAAGAGGAAGAAGAGATCGTACACCCAAGGTATAACCAGCTCCTCCTGCTCCTCAAGTTCCTCAAGATGGGAGAGTGGCTTATGAAGAGTTTCAGAACGCTATTACCATGTTGGCTCATGCTATGGCCAACCAAATAAACCAAGGGGACCAAGCTCCTCATGCTTCTACTATGACCTCAAGGGTGAGAAACTTTACTAGAGTGAACCTACCAAAGTTACATGGGTCTAAAGTGGATGAGGATCCTCAAAAATTTATTGACAAAGTGTATAAAGTGTTAACTATTATGGGGGTTATATTGGAGGAAAAAGTGGAGTTGGCGGCCTACCAACTCAAGGGTTGGGCTCAAATTTGATTCACCCAATAAAAGGTGGAGAAGGGGAATGATAATGTCATCTTTTGGGAAGAGTTCAAGGTGGTATTTTTCAATCGGTTCTTTCCAATAGAGCTAAAGAAGGCCAAAATGATGGAACTTATGAACCTCAAGCAAGGGTCCATGAGTGTGAGGGAGTATTCTCTCAAGTTCAACTAACTCTCCAAGTATGCTTCATAATCCGAGCCAAAGTCTAGGATGAACAAGTATGTGTCGGGTGTGTCTAACTTGGTCAATCAGGAATGTCGAACCACCATATTGGTAAGTGATATAGATTTGTCCTGCCTCATGACATATGTCGAACAATTAGAGGGAGAAAAGCTTAGAAAAAGGTGAAGTGGTGAGGCCAAGAGGGCTCATTTTGAAGGTAGATTCAAAAGTCCCAAGGGTGGTCGATTTCATTAAGGCCAAGGGTTTTCCAATGCTCCTAATAGAAGGTTTGGTATTGACAACCCAAGGGTCCACGATGGTGTTGGTGTGGTGCCTAATATATGTCTAAGATGTAGTAGAGGCCATAATAGCCCATGTTTGAAGGACACCAATGCTTGTTATGGCTATGGTGAAGTAGGTCATAAGGTGATAGATTGTTCTCGTAATGAAAACAACGGTAGAGATGGTCATCCATAAGGCCAAGGTGCAAATGAGGGTCTTAAGGGGAGAGGAGGCCAACAAGGAGGTGCCCTATGGTAAATTTGATTTTAACTCTCCAAGGGAAACAATGGGTGGATGAGGTGTCTGATGTCATCACCGGTATGTTAAAGGTTTTTTTATTTTCATGTATATGCTTTGATAGACTCGAGTGTCACTCTTTTTTATTTACTCCATTTGTTGCCAAAAAGCTTCATGTTAGTCCCAAATTATTGTGTGAACCTTATGAAATGTCTACCACTGTTGGTGCATCCATTGTTGCTAGAAGAGTCTATAGAAATTGTCCCATTTTCATTTTGTATAAAATCTTGCCTTGTGATTTTGTCGAATTGGATATGGTGGAATTTGATGTCATTCTTGGGATGGATTAGTTGCATGTATACTATTCTTCTATTGATTGTAGAACCCATAGGGTCAAATTCTAATTCCCTAATAAAATCGTCCTTGAGTGGGAGAGTCATGATGTAGTGGTCAAGGGTAGATTCATTTCCTACATTAAAGTGCAAAAGTTAATTTCTAAGGGGTGTCTCTATCATCTTATGAGGGTTAGGGATGGTGAGTCCAAAGTCCTTCCCATTGAGTTGATTTCAGCGGTTAATGAATTCCTTGATGTCTTTCCCAATGAATTCCCGATGATTCTCCTGAAAGGGAAATAAATTTTGGCATAGACCTCCTTTTCGATACTCAACCCATTTCTATCCTCCCTTACCATATGGTCCCAACGCAGTTGAAAGAGCAATTGAGGGATTTGTTAGAAAAGGGTTTTATAAGGCCTAGTCAATCACCTTAGAGTGCACCTGTGTTGTTGTGAAGAAGAAGGATTGTACTCTTAGAATGTGCATTGATTACCAACAAGTTAATAGGGTCACCATAAAGAATAAATACCCTCTACCAACGATTGATGATCATTTTGGCCAACTTTAAGGGGCTAATCACTTCGCTAAGATTAAACTTCGAAATGGTATCACCAAGTAAAAGTGAGGGAGTGTGACATTCCCAAGACAAACTTATGGACTAGTTATGAGCAGTATGAGGTTGTCGTGATGTTCATCGGGTTGACTAATGCACCGGCTATCTTCATGGATCTTATGAATAGGGTCTTTAAATCCTACCTTGATTTATATATGGTGGTTTTTATTGATGATATCTTGAATTATTCCCATAGTGAGGAAGAGCATGTGGATCACTTGAGGGTGGTGTTGCAAATCTTGAGGGAGGAGAAGTTGAATTCTAAATATGAAAGATGTGAGTTTTGATTGAAAGAGGTTGTTTTCCTAAGTCATGTGGTGTCAGGTGATTGCATTAAGGTAGATTCTAAGAACATAGAGATAATTAGTAATTGACCTAGACCTTTGATTCTATCGGATATTAGAACTTCTAGTGTTTAGAGAGTTATTATTGGAGATTTGTATATGGGTTCTCTTCAATTGCTTCTCCTATGACTAAGTTGACCCAAAAGAATGGAAGATTTGTGTGGACCAACGAATGTGAGAAGAGTTTCTAAACTTTGAAAAATAAGCTTGTCTCTACTTCTATCTTGTCTCTACTGGAAGGATTTATTGTGTATTATGATGCCTTAAGATTCGGTTTGGTTTGTGTTTTGATGCAAAATGGTAAGGTGATAGCATATGCCTCTAGGTAACTTAAGGTGAATGAAAAGAATTATCCTACCCATGATCTTGAATTGCCCACCGTAGTATTTGCTTTGAAAATTTGGTGTCATTATTTGTATAGAGTTCATGTTGATGTGTTTACCTATCATAAGAGTGTCCAATATGTGTTCACTCAAAAAGATCTTAACTTGAAACAAAGAAGGTGGTTAGATTTCCTTAAAGATTATGATATGAGTGTGCATTATCACCCTTGTAAGGTGAATGTTGTGGTCGATTCTCTAAGTAAGGTGTCTATAGGTAGCCTAGCACATGTAAGTGATGGTGGCAAAGAGGTGGCTAGAGAGGTCTATTGGTTGGCTAGATTTGGGGTTAGGTTGCAAGAGGTTAATAATGGTGGTGTAATGGTTGTTGATGGTTCTACATCTTCATTGGTTGAGGAGGTAAAGGCAAAGCAAGATCTTAACCCCGCCTTATTAGAGTTGAAGGCCTTGGTGAGAGATGGTAAGCTGGAGGTTTTATCCCAAAGGGGAGATGGTGCCTTAGGTACCAAGGTAGGTTATGTGTGCCTAGTTTGGATGACTTGTCAAAGAAAATTTTAGATGAGGCTCATAATTCTTCCTATTCTATTCACCCTGGTTCTACGAAGATGTATAGAGATTTGAGAGAAGTATTTTGGTGGGGTGGTATAAAGAGAGATATTGCTAAGTTTGTATCCGGTTGTCATAATTGCCAACAAGTGAAAGTCGAGCATCAAAGTTCGGGTGACCTAGCCTAAGATAGATAGATTCCTACTTAGAAGTAAGAGGAAATTTAGATGGACTTTGTGGTTGGGTTGCCTAAGACTAGAAATCATTTTGACTCTATTTGTGTTGTGTTTGATAGAATGACAAAGCGGCTTATTTCCTACCGATTAAGGCTACTTATGGTGAAAACGATTATGCTAAGTTGTACATTTATAAATTAGTTAGATTGCATGGGGTGCCTTTGTCTATCATATCCAATCGTGGTGCTTAATTCACTTATCACTTTTGGAGGTCCTTCCAAAGAGGTCTTGGTACCAAGGTTAAGCTTAGGAGAGACTTTCATCCTCAAACGGATAGTCAAGCCGAAAGAACTATCCAAACTCTTGAGGATATGCTTAGAGCTTATATTATGAAGTTTAAGGGTAGTTGGGATGAACATATTCCACTCATTGAGTTTTCTTACAATAATAGTTATCATCCAAGCATTGGTATGGCTCCTTTTTTAGGCTCTCTATGGTAGATGTTTAGATCCCCAGTTGTATGGTTTGATGTGGGTGAGATAACTTTATTGGGTTCGAATTTAGCCATAGAAGCGTTGGAGAAGGTGAGGTTGATAAAGGAGAGGTTGAAAATAGCCCAAAGTATACAAAAGTCATATTCTGATGTGAGGAGAAAGGATCTTGAAATTAAAATTAGTGATTGGGTTAATTTGAAGGTCTCACCCATGAAGGGTATGGTCCGGTTTGTCAATAAGGGTAAATTGAGTCCATGATTTATGGGCCTTTATAGAGTGTTGAGGAGAATTGGTAAGGTGGCCTATGAATTAGAGTTGACCATTGAAATTAATATGGTACATCCAGTCTTCCATGTATCTATGTTGAGGAAGTGTGTAGGTGACCCAAGTGCCATTTACCTCTAGATGTTGTGGGTGTGGTGGAAGATAATTTGACTTATGATGAGGTTCCGGTAGAAACTTTGGATAGACAAGTGAAGAGGTTGAGAAGCAAGGATGTAGCTTCCATTAAGGTCCCTTAGAGGAACCAACGAGTAGAAAGTGCCACATAGGAAGCCGAGGCCAACACGCAAAACTGATATCTATCTCTTCCACTCTACTTAAGCCTAAGGTACTAATTTGAGTGCCCATATGTAATTTGCATACATTCATGTTTATGTTGACAAGTTTATGGTGATTTTAACACTTATGTTGCGATTTTTGAAATGATATTTAAATGCATTTGTTACATTTATGTTGGGATGAATTCTTCGTGATTACTTCTTTTATGTACCTTAATTTGACATTTGTGAATGAATATCCCCAAGGAGGAGATACTGAAATGCCCTAAAAATGCCCAAAAATGTGCCTCAAAAATGTCCATAATTGTAAATTCTATATATCTGAAAATTCGCACGTGATATCAAAAATCTGAATTCATATTCATGATCAAGGGGAAAATTGAGTGGGAAATGGGTATAACCCCAATTTTAGAGGACCCATAGCAAAATTTTATTTTTGCCAACTTTTTAATTTCCATTGACTGTCTGCGATAGCTCCGCGTGCGGACCTGTAGCGGAGCAGTGTTGTGACTTTTTTATTTTCCTGTTTCCACCTAAGGCATTGGGGTCTTGGCCCCATGCCCTATTATTAGTAAAAACACCTATAGTTAGCCATTTTTTCAACTCTATACAACTCAAGATACTCCGGAAACCCTCTCTAACACTTAACTAAATATTCCATCCAAATTCTACTGTCTCAAGCTTAATTTAGGATCTCAAGAACTTCATCCGAGCTTCAAGTTCTCATTCAAATCTTCATCAAAGGAATTCCCAAATTTAAGGTATGTGGGTCTTAACCATTGGGTCCTTTCACCCATGGTGTCCAACCTTCTATTTATGAAACTTGCATGTTTTCAAAATGTATTACTTATGGGTATTACTCATTATGAATTATGATTACAAATTATGTTGGGGTTTTATGAAATGTTGACTGAAAACACATGTCTTCCTATTTGAAGCTTATACTATGAGATGGATGTCTATTGTGACTATGCATATTTTGGACTATGAAACTATGATCTATTACGAGATTTGGTCATGGATTTCAAGATATCTTACATGAGGGTTTTACTACATGTTGGTAGGTTGATTTACATTTTGTTTTCTCACATTACTTCACTCTTGAATTGCATGATTTTGAACTAGTATTGCACACTGCCAAGTGTTTGATAAAATATCTTGACAGGATTCTTGAGCTGATGATATATTGCCTGAGTTATGAATCAAGTGACTATATGATGATTAAGGTATTGTATGTATGTTATTGAATTCATGAAAAATATCTACAGTGTTGCAAGTTGACCATACCTTATTGAGGGGGTGATATGCCTCAACCACTTTGATCGGGGGTGCTACGCCCATCTACCATGTTGAGGGGTATATACCTTGACCACTTTGATGGGGCATGCTATGTCCATCTACCATGTTAAGGGGCATATACCTTGACCACTGTGATAGGGGTGATATACCCATCTACTAATTGAGCGGTAGATACCTCAATCACCTTCTAAGGGGGTGATATGCCTTGGATTCCAAATACAATTTTGCTTGTACTATGATGACGGTCTCTTCCTACACATGTAATCTATTTTCTCAAGTTATACTTTTTACAAGCATGTTTTACTCCAAGCATTGATCATGCATGCCATGTTGTTATTATACCTATCCCTTGCTTATGATTACACATTTTGACTATATTGCCTATCTCTTGTTACATTGCATCCCACATACTTAGTACATTCAAACGTATTAACACATACTCTATGCTTATATGATATTACCATGTAGGAACTGGAGCCCCTAACGATTATCCTTCACGTGGCCAGTTTTGGCATCTTCAAGATAAGCTTTGGTGAGTCCTCAAGTTCGGGGACACTAGCTACGCTACTCTTGCTTTGTTTACTCTTTATGTTGAACTCTTGATACTCTGAGGGTAAGACCGAAAGTGCCTTGGCCCCAGCTCAAATCTATGTTTAGAGGTATGCTTGGAACAAATGATGTACTTATTCTTTGAGCTTTGACTCTTTTATGTTTTATGATATCAAAGACTTCCCTTAGTCCCTTTATCCTTATTATACTCTCTTGTTGTTGTTTAATTGCTTTCGTGACCAAGGATGTATAAATGAGATGATAAGAGGCTTGTTTGGGGTCCTTTCAAGTTCCCATTCGTCATGTCACATCTAGACCCTAGGCTTGAGTTGTGATAATTTAGAGCACTCTTCCCAAGGGGAAGAAGCCCCTCACTCAGCTCAAACTAATCGAGACGAGAGTGAAGGGCCAGCAGGTGGATATATGAAAGGCCACCATCTACCAAATGCTATTTGCACTAGAGCTCCCTGCCCTAGATCCACCACAGAGTTTGACTATAGGGTGGGGAAGATGAGGGACCCACTTGTGATGAAAGATCCAAAGCAACGAGCAGCTTTGATGAGATGGGTAGCCAGTTTTATTACTAAGCAAGGTCTGAAGCCTGCATGCATTGCCACCCACTCAGAGCTTATTGTTAAGGCTTCGCTCAATTTTCCTGCAAGTTCTGGTGGGCAATTGTTCGTTCACGCATCTAACCTATACTTACTGATAATATACTGATGTTGGAGCATATGGTTTTGGTTGCCAGCTTCTTAGCTGCCTATGGCATTGATTGGGCCTGCCTCATCACCAAACAGATTTATGAGGCCGCACTAAAAAGGTCTACCTCCATCCTATTTCCTTTCTTGATAACAGGATCTATCTAGAGTCGAGGGTGGAAAGTCTACACCAGCTGGACCAATTAATTGAGGCCTAGCGTACTTCGGATCCCAGCTTGATCAAGGCTAAAGAGACCCCGTTGGCACTTTGGCGAACATAGCCTCAACCTATGCTTGAGATGTTCACCCTAGTGCCACTGCTTGAGGGTTCATAGACTGCCACCACCACTGCTGCTGCTACTGTGGAGAGGCCCTTGCAGCCTGAGCCAGATAAGGATTAGGGGGCTGATCACTTTTGTTCCTGCACCACAAGCCACGACCTCTTAAGCTACTTCCACGGCATAGTATATATGTTCTCTACATCTATACAAGCCTTGGCACAAAGGTTATCACATGCTGAGTCATAGTTGACTCAACTTGTTCATCCGATCAGGCCATAGGTCTGCCAGGCCATTTTAAACTCGGTGGGTCGGATGCAGGAAACATGGTTTCTACTATTTAGGAGTGTATCTCCATCACGGATACTTACATTAACTCCTTTGAGAAAAGGGTATAGTAAAGATTAAGTGAGGCCCGACCATTAGATTTGTCGGTTATTCAGATAGAGATCTAGCAACCCCGAACTAACATGACAGCAGCACTCATGGCACCAGTTGTACTACCAGTGCCTACACCTCCAGTGCTAGTGGTTGATCTATTTGCTCCTGATGAGCCCATTCAGTCTTCCTACGGGAAGAGACCTTACACAAAGGATGATGATCCAGATGAGATACGCTTATGTGTGAGGCTCACAGAGGAAAAGGAGCTCGAGCCTGTCTTGAGGAGATTGAGATAAGAGGAGCAAAAATGATAGGCTCGAGAGCGTGAGAGCATGAGGGGTGATGGCTCCTTAGGACCGAGTATTACTGCTAAGATGACCACCCTGCAGAAGAAGGGTGGCCAGACTCAACCACATACTGGCATTTAGATGCCCAGGTATATTTTTTTGACCCATTTATGGTGTATTTTTCTTTCATTTTGTGCATTGGGAACAATTCACATCTTTTTATGGGGTGTAGGTAGTAGTGGGCCTCAGTGAAGTTTGAGTAGCATGGGTCCATAACTATCCTAATTTTTTATCTCGGGGTTTTCTTGCTTGTGTTCTTTTTCCCAGTGGATATTTACTTTTTGTTGGACCAACATATTTAGGATGTTTAGATAGTATTTGCAGTATATAGTCCTAATACTTATGGCTTATAACATATTTTTGTGTTTTTGTTAAAAAATGATATCCACAAAAAAAATTGATTAGTAGTTAGAAAGCAACCATGCAGGTTTAGGTGAGTGATAATATTTCTTCTAATAAGTGAGGATAACTTGAGATAAAAAGCATGATCTGAGGGTCTTTTGTTGATAATGTATGCAGTGTCACGTGACTGTGAGCTTAATTTGCTAGATTCATGTGTTTTGCTCTAATTCAGAACTTTCCTTATTACTCTAATTTAGATTCTAGATTAATTGGATTAGGAAAGGATCTTAGGTCATTGTTCTTAATAGTCCACTTACTGTAAAATGACCAACCAAAACTATGATAAATCCCTTGTTCCTAATGTTTGATCCCAATATATACCTATTCTTTTAAAACACCTGATTAACCTAGCCTTGTTAGTTGTAAAATCTTAAAATTGGCCCTGGTCCTTCCTTGAACATTGTGCCCCTTGACGGAGGTAAAAAGCCCAAGTTGAGGGTGGCTTCCAAATTGGCCTTGGTTATGAGGATGGATATTGTGACCTCAATATAGGCCAAAGCCTAAGTTAAGGGTGGCTGGTGTTAGAGTGAAACACAAAAATAAGGGGGGGAGTTAGTGATACAGAGAAAAAGGAAAAATCATATACTGGGTGCAAGAAAAATAAGTGATGCCTTAGTTGTGAGTTAAAAAGAAAAAAAATAAAGTGTAAAAGGAAGGTAAAAAGCTGAAAATGGAAAAAAAGCATACAGATAATCTTGAAATAGGAAAAAAGTGAGAATAAGGTAAAAATAACAGGGTTAGGTCAAAAGTGTAGAAAAACGTAGTGTCAAGGAGGACCTTTAGTCACTATGCTCCTAAAATGTCATACTAAAGCCCTATGATTGTACGTTACAAGCCTAGAAAGTCCTACAGTAATCCTAGTCCAGTTAGTTGAAGGTCTTAATCTTGAGTATAGGGCCAAGCCTATTGTATTAGGCATGATGTATGAATATTTTTTATGAGAGTGAGTGATTTTGCATAGTCCCAAGGTTATACAAGAAAAAATCATTGAGTGTCAGATATGAGACTTCTTTCTCTGAGGGCATTTTGTATTGCATTGTTAGCATTAGACTTGTTTAGTGATTGTGGATTCTTAATAGTAACTCACTTGTCATAGTTGTGTTGTCACATGTACTAGTTTGTACTGGTTTGCTAGATGGTTATTTGATTCTTTTTTGAAAAGTTGGTGCGGGTATCAGAGTTTGAGATTTATGTAATGCATACCATTGGGTTGAGGTCTCTATGTTACTGTGTTATCTACATAGATTGAGTTCATTGATGAGGACAAGCAATAATTTTAAGTTCAAGGTGTTGATGTGTTACCAAAATATAGCTCTTCTAATGCTTAAAACATGGAATTTTGTATTCTCAATGTGATGTTAGTTGATTTTATATGTTTTACGAGTCATAGAAGATGATTCATTCCTGAGGATTAGAGATTGAGACTTTTTGAAGATTCATCATATGAAACCCCTTTACGGGTCATAAACCATTTTATGAGTCATGGAAAAGTATCATAGAGTTGAAGTCTAATTTTCTAACAACTTTATATGTGACCCAATTTGCGGGCTGTAGAGTGTTTTATGGCCCGTAAACCTATTTCGTATAGCATACAAACTAGTTCTCCTATTTTGTTTAGGACTTGTATTTTACTTATTATAAATGGGTATTTTAGGTTATTTTTTTAGAAGTTTTCACCTAGTACTCAGAGAACTCAATAATTACAGAGAGAAAATTGTGAGAT
>JAOTQJ010175779.1:0-24191 GCA_025642045.1 Solanum sejunctum | reverse complement strand
CTTCACAATTGAAAGAAGCGCAGACAGTTTAAAGAACCATTTTGCTTTATTCCATCATACCCCAAAGCCAAAAAATATTGAATCTTTGGCTCCATCATCTAATGGCTCTAGCAACCTCCAAAATATGCCTGTATTTTTTCTCAACCAGTCTATTTTGTTGAGGTGTGTGTATGCAAGAGCTTTGAGGAATAACACCAAGAGAATTAAGCAATTCAGTATAATTAGAATTAAAAAATTCAGTATCATTGTCACTTCTTAAAATCTTCACTTGTGCACCAAACTGAATTTTTATCAGTGTAAAGAATTGTCTAAGAATAAAAACAACATCACTCTTCATTCTCAACATATATACCCATGTCATTTTAGTACAGTCATCTATCAGAGTAAGAAAAAATCTGAAACCATCATGACTAGCAACTCTATATGGACCCCAAACATCTCCATGTATAATAGAGAGGATGTCAGTGCTTCTACTAGAATTGTTAGGAAATGGCAGCCTGGTTTGCCTAGCTAGTAGGCAGACAGGACAATCATGAATGTCATGACAATCTTGTTTAATCTTCAATGTACGGATCTAGTGCAGTACTTTGATGGGAGCATGTCTAAGTCTTCTGTGCCATATTCCCACATCTCCAACCTTATCTATAATGCCATTGTTGATTAAGTTGGCACTTATTGTTTTGATATTTCCTTCATTCTTTGTTGACAGTTGAATGTTGTATAAGCCATCAACTTCTCTACTAATCCCCTTCACTACTCCAGTGAACAGATCCTGCATGACACAGAGATCAGGAAAAAAAATGATAACATACTTTAAGTCTCTGGTTAGTTTGGATACTGATCGTAAGTTGTGTTTAAACTAAGAAATGCATAATACATTTGTGATGGTATCTCCATTATCTAACTTGCATTTTCCCATACATGCTATCTCAAGTGTATTACCATCTGGCAAACATACTCTCTTAATATTTTATTTAGTAATCTGGCTAACTCCTTCCAATAACTCCTTGTTGTGAACCATATGATTGGAGGCTCTAGAGTCTATTATCCACTTCATAAAGGTTGCACTATTGTAGCCAAGAAACCTTGATGCATACCTATCTTGTTTGAGTCAGATGAGATTTCCTTGTGGAGTATTTTCAAAATCTGATCATATTATTCCTGAGTGAACATCATTCCACCTCCTTGATTTAAACTATGTGCATGTTGAGAAAATTCTAACTGTACTGGGCTCCTACACCGGAAGGAGTTATGTCCAGTTGAGTTTGTCATTGCATTGGCTGTGTATTGTGATGAATAAGTATTCTGCTTCTTGTGTTTGTGGTCTGTTTGATAACCATGGATCTTATAGCATGTCTCTCTTATATGGCCTTTCCATTTGCTGTATTCACAAAACATATATGTACTCTTTCCTTTATAGTTTCCTCTGTCGTAACCACTCTGATTTCCTTTTGTTGGATGACCAGATCCATCAGTACTATATTGATTCAGTCCTAGTTTGTTGCTGAACAATGCTATACTACTTGAATCTTCAGTTATTTTCCCCAAATTTTTTTGACTCTCTTCAGATATCAACATTGCATATGCCTTGTTGATATTAGGGACTGACATCATCATTAGAATTTGACTCCTTGCTTGTGAATAGGTCTTATTTAGCCCTGTTAAAAATTATAGTAGACGCTGGTATTGGTAATGCTCTATATATTTTTTTGATCCTGCACACTCACAACCAGGATATGGCACTAGCGAATCAAACTCCACCCACAAATCCTTTAATTTGGTGAAATAGCTTGAGACAGTCGATGTCCCCTGTGTCAATGTTGCAATATCCTTATGCAACTGAAATACTCTAGAACTATTCTCCTTGTCAAACCTCTCCTTCAAATCATTCCAAACTGTGCATGCATTAGAAACATAGGCTACACAGCTAATTAATTCTTTTCTCACAGAGCTCATAATCCATGAGAGCACTATGGCATTCACTTTTTTCCATAAATCGTGAAGTGAGTCATCAAAATTTTTTTTCACATATCTCCCGTCAACAAATTCCATTTTATTTTTCCCTACAAGTCCGATTCTCATAGATCTACTCCATAGGGCATAATTTTCTAGACCAGTCAATTGAAAAAGATGAGAGAGCTATTTGATGTATCGCAAGCTTGTAAATGTAGAGGATGACTTGCATCAATGACTGTGTTCGACCTAGTAGCTCTTCCAGCAATATCTTCCCCGGGATCTGCCATCACTGAGGAATTCAACTTGACCTAGCTTCACTCAATGTATTCAAGGAAAAGTTGCGCCCCCAATTTCATCAGTCTGCTCTGATATCATGATGAAACTCTCAATTTCTAGCAATGAAAAGCAAGGAAGCAGGCTCTGAGAGATCTCAGAGAAAGGGATGAGTTCAGAGAAGATGAAGGATTAGAGAGAAGGAGAGCTCTCTTTTATTTCATCTGAGAGAAAAGGAAGAAGTTTTCTGTGCATATATACATATATATAGGAGTATTTTTAACCATCTAACTAACTCTTAACGACTGCTAACTAACTCCTAACTAATCGCTAATTACATTTAACATGTTAACTAACATCTAACAATTTCTACTATCCTCAACATACTTGTTAGTGTTTTGATATGTAGTTTTCTTGTAACCCCTCTCCGGATAATTATTTGATTATTGAGCTTTATTTCTTTTCTCTAAAGATTTGATCTTTGGTGTATTATGACTTTAACATTGCTTAACTAAATCATTTGTTCATGTATAATAATTGTAGTATTTCTTAACTAAATCTCATAAAAACTCTAGTATTATTACTTAATTGAATCCACGGTAGCTTTCTGTGGATTGTTCGTATACTAGGTTTATGTGTCTATTGAGATGTGTATGCCCTCAACAAACTTATTACTTTCAAGCCAAAAAAAAAATAGAAAAAGTAAACCAAATTGACAATAATTAAACCGATGATTTTTTTTTATTTTGTTTAGTTTGGTATTAGAAATTTTAAAAATCGACTAAATTAGTTTGTTTATGATTTGAACTAATAATTGATCCAAAATGAACCATGAATATCCCTAATAGTGGCAAGTCAAATAGTGCAATATAAAATGAGAGAGGAAGTATTAATTTGATGTATATCCTACTCTTCTGATTATTAAAATATATTTAAAAAAATCATCTTGTAATGTCGATCTTTCTTTATTCAACTTTAATGAGTTGCAAAAATGTGGTTCGTCAAAAAAATAAAATAATAATTAGTTATAGGTCCAATCTAAGTTAAGGTGCTTAATATAAGCACTTATTCAGTTATGTTGTAAATTTGCTAAAACGATGATGCTTAATCCTAGTATTATCTTTACGTGTGAGAAAAATATTGGGAAAAAAATCTAATTTACTTTCCCTCTATTGTCATTCTTTTTTGCAAGTAATTAATTAATTGACCTTTGTTGACTATAATATAGAAACCACTTTAAGATATAAAAATGGAGAAAGAGAAACAACTAGTCAACTTAATATTTTTCCCTTTTTTTTTATATTCAACTTAGATAAGTTGTTTCATTGACACAATGTTGTGTCTATTTAATCACAACTCATGTCACTATCAAGAGTGATTATCGTCAATCCATCCAATAATACAAAGTTATGTCAACCTAATTAATTAAATTAATTAATTACTTTCATTTTTATGATACAAAATATGTAATGAAACTTCAAGAAAAGGTCATATGAAAGGACTAGTTGCTAAACTACTTGAGCTCTACTTACCTAGATATCTAAAGGAAAAATATTTAGTGATCAAATTAAACAACCAAAATTTTAATAGTTATACACGCTTCTAATTGAAATCTTTTAGCCATTGTTAACAATGTGAAAAAATGAAAGCAATTTCTTTTGTTACTCTAGAATGCATGCACTTCTTGTTGTTGGATCGGTAATCATTAGGTTTATTCTTTTTCCAATAACTTTTGTGCATAATTTAGGGTATGCATGAAAAGTGTTTTAGTTTTAGACCCAAGTTGATGATGCTTTGAACAGAATTCAAGATTTGCTCACATGCATGATGCTAGTATCCTATTTTATTTACATAGACTTCATCTTTCGTGTGACCTTAGTCAAATATATCACTAATTTTCCGCGTCTTTGTCACATTATAATGTGCTCTCAAGCAACAAATAAATGATCAAATTACTATTATTAATATGTCCTTCATTTTAACAAGAATGTCATGATCTCAAACAGATCTTGTGTGACATCTATACTAACTCTTTTGTTGGAGAACTACTGATCTAACTTAGGTAACTCAAGTAACACAAATTAAACAATTTAAAGTTATGGAAACAATTTTAAATAAGCAAGCAGACTGAGTTCCCATAAATTCAAAAGAAATCTAATCAGACAACAAACAATCCACAAAAATTAAAAGTCATCATACCAAAACTCTAATTACGAGTCTAACACAAGGAGGTGCAACCCTGGAAACTAAACAATTAAATAAATGAATGTTTGAGTTCGAAAAACTAAAGACAAAGATAGTGAAAGAATTCATGGCAACCCGAAAGGTGCTGATTCACCATTGAATTTTGAAATCAACGATTTCCTAACTGAGGTCTTTCTGCAGCCGCCTGAAGATGCTCTATTTTTAACAAAAACAAAAAGAATGTCCTTTTTCATACCACATCACCAATAATGCTGGCTCAGGTGATGATACATCTTTACCGCTCCTAGATGAACATAATAACGAGTACAATGAGCCTCTTAAGAATCAATCTAATCAAGTCACCCATATTGGGCACACAGACCCGACCTTTAATCCTCAAAACATCATCAGGATCAAATATTGATTCCTTAGCCTCTTCTTTTGTCACTTTGTCTCTGATGAGGCACCATTTTCATACTCAAACAGGCGCTCACGAATCTAATCCATTAAGGAAGAATGGACCTCAATAAGCAAGTACACCACCCTCATTCGAGAGTTGGAACCTGACTAAATCATTATCTAGCAGTTGAACATCCTAAGTTAAAGATCGTTCCTTAACTCGAACGGCATCTAGACTCCCTATGCTAAAAGTCTTTTTACTCAAAGCGTCGTCCACCATATTAGCCTTCTCTAGAGGATATAAGATAGTTATATCATAGTCCTTCAACAACTCAAGCCATTTATGCTACCTCAAGTTCAGATCCCTTCAACTGAATATATATTGAAGACTCCTATGATTACTGAAGACCTCACAATATATACCATACAAGTAATGACGTCACAACTTAAGCACAAAGACTATTGCTTCTAGTTCTAAGTCAAGAATAAGATAGCTCTTCTCATGAGCCTTCAACTGTCTAGAAGCATAGGCAATTACTTTTCTATTTTGCATTAACACACCACCTAAATAGGCTCTTGAAGCATTGCAATACACTATAAAGTCCATACCTGTCACACCCCAAGGACCGTTAGGGCGTACTGGCACCCGTTGCCGATAAGGCTTGGGAGAACCAACTTGTATCTATGCACTTTATATACATATTATGAGGAATTTCTATGTTTGACATGCCTTTAAGAAAATAAATAGTGATAACAAGCGAAAAAGAAATGCATATGGCTAGGTCATTGGGACCACAGTATTTAAAGTACGATACATGATCATAGTTTAATTTACATAGTCTACAAAGCCTCTAGATAAGAAAAAGTATCTGATAAGGGTCAGGACAAGCCCCGTCTCTACTAACTGTATAATACAAAAATATAAGCTCGAGACACAAAGCTCCGAAGCAACCTGGAGCTTGGTAATAGCAGCTGAATGTCCTGTGCTCCTACTGGGGAGATCTACTAGCACTTGTACCTGCAGTATGAAATGCAGGTCCCCCGTAAGGGACGTCAGTACGGGATAATGTACTGAATATGTAAGACAGGATATATTGTACATGAAGTAACAACTCAAATAAAATCATGCACTAGTGTAATATTAGAGAGACCACCTTTGGTTATACTTTGGGATCATGTACTTTATATTTTTTATATTACTTTACCTTTAATATATAGTCTGTGCACAATTCATAATACAAATGACCAACTGATCAGTAGTAAAACTTTATTGGGATTGTCCCTGGCTAGGTTCTTCCTTAACCCCTCGGGTTACCCCTAGTGATAGGATCATCCCTGGCTAGGTAATTCTTCCACCCCTTGGGCTACCACCCATCAATAAACAATATACTTTATCTTTCAATTACCTTTGAGATGATTCTTATGGTGGTCACAGTATTATAGCTATAGGACTGTAGATGTAACATGTGACATGTAGATAATCATACAAGATAATATGACAATGAAAAGAGTACGTTACACAAATAATGAAATGCATATGAAATGGAACAACTCGTGAACTTTATTTAGTAACAAGAACCCATATAACTTGGTATCCAAACATGTATGCAGATTTGAAGGTGACTATGTATGGAAGCATATGAACATATCAAAGCATGGAGACATGGTTAATAGTTGTGTTGAAGTTGGTAAATGCCTTTATGTGCCAAGGAGGAATCTGTGTTTTATACCAAATAATACGAAATCAAGTAGCCTTACATACCTCGTTGTATGACTGCGTTACTACCTTGGGATAACCTTACCTTCTTCCAAATATTTATCTACAATATAGTAGGTGATAAAACTAGCATTAGCAGCCAATAGATACATCTTGGCAGTCCAATCACACAAAAAAATAATACACGGACAACAAGCAGGTATTTATAAACTCGAGTGTATTCTTTCAACCTTTCCTCCCCTAATCATATTTTCTAATACACATTCGTATGTACACATCATGTGAAGACTATTTTAGTGCCATAAAAGTCTTATAACAGTCCACAAGTCACAACACATAACAATTCTACATAACCTACAAATGGACAACATAACATTACCTCCCTTTGCTACATTTCAACGTCGACAATTCCAAACCCGTTCCAACTCTAACCAAACTGTTCCAACAACATTTATACATGCAAATAGTCCTAAAATAGTCTTATAAAAGCACCTAAGAAGTCATGACGGACCTGGGCCAATAGCCTTCCATCCAACAACCCACAAGTTTCAATCAACATTACACTTAAGATAGCACAATAAAACTCATTTCTTAAATGAAACCAAAAATTGGGGCAGCAATCTTAGGGTAATATATATAACTCAAACCATATTAAGAACATCAACTTCTCTTCATAATACAATCCACAAACCCTAGAGAAGTCACTAAAATAAAAGGCAAGTGTGTAGCAACTTTCTAAACACATGTTATCTAAATTTTTCAGCATAACATACTAGCATATACTTCTTATTCTTTATAAGAAAACCATACTAAATATATATATATAAACTTACTTACCACTACCTTCAAGGTTTAGGTCTTCTCCAAAAATCCTAGAAGTTCCCTTGTGGCTGCTTTACTAGGTTAAGAAAGTGTACAAAGAAAGTTGTGAAAGCTAAAATTTTCTAAGTCTAAGAGTGAAATGAAATTTACTGCTTGTAATCCCTTTTTAAAGAACCAATTTGGCCGACTTTATTTTGACTTTTTGACCACTTAATACCACATATAATTAAGCTGGTTATGAAGCAACTTGGCCCTTACACTTAAGCCTAAATAGGTCTCAAAGTTGATGGGCTTTGGCTGCCCATTTTTCAAACTTCTCTTCACTTGGTTTGGGCCCAAATGGTTAAGTGTGTTGTGATGTACTTGGTCTCTTTTTATATTCTTCTTAGGATGAAAATAAAGTCCATTTATGATGCTAAAACACAGGCTAAAGTTACACCCTTAACACGTACTTTATTCATAATCGGACTTGGACAAATTTGACGTCGGGCCTCGTCTCCGTTTAGCTCGCAAATGTAAGTTAAGCAAGTAGGTGACTCACCTGCTAGCTTCTTAAGTCCTACAAGTGCCTCAATTTTGTTACTTCATTTAAGACTGTGATCTCCTCAATTTGACAGAAAACATGTATACATTCGACCCTCTTAAGTATTAGACGTGCATATCCCCCTATAACATGAAATTAGAGCACTTTTAAAAATGGGAGCTAATTTGACCAAATCATACCATGTTTCATTTGCATTGTACTAGTATTGTAAGGTGTGGGGTGTTACATCCTCCCTTCCTTAGGAACATTTGTCCTCGAATGTTAGCACAATTAGATAGCTTAACCAAGTTTAGTCCTTTACTTACATAAACTTTTGACAACACATTAAGTATTCAATCACATATACCTATTAGTATCCTAGTTCTATAGGTTGGATTTCCTCTTTAGCTTCAGATAAGTAAGGGTATTTTGATTTCATCGCTTCCTCGGCTTTCCATGTTTTTTCTTTTGCTTGCTGATTTCTCTAGAGTACTTTTACTGAAGCTATTTCTTTATTCCTTAGCTTCTTAACTTGATGATCTAGAATAGAAATAGGTACCTCTTCATATGTGAGATCTTCTGTAACCTGCATATCCTCAATAGGAGTGATACGAAATGGGTCACCTATGCATTTTTGAAGCATTGGGACATGAAAACCTAGTTGAACCATTGAAAGCTCTTGGGGTAGCTCTAGTTCATATGCAACCTGCTCGAACCTCTTAATAATTTGATATGGTCCTATGTAACGTGGTCTCGGTGTTCCTTATTTACCAAATCTCATAACCCCTTTTATTGGAGATACCTTTGTACTGAGAATTCCTGTACTCTCCTTCTAGCATCCGAATATAATTTGTGATGACTTTGGGCTATTTCTAGCTGTTGCTGTATTACCTTAACTTTTTCTATCACTTGTTTTACTAGATCTGGCCCAAGTAAGGTGGTTTCACCCACTTCAAATCATCCAATTGGCGACCTATATTTCCTCCCATACAAAGCTTTGTAAGGTGCCATCTTGATACTCACGTGGTATCTATTGTTATAGGCAAACTCAATAAGTGGCAAATGGTCTACCCAACTACCTTTAAAGTTCAATGCACAAGCTCGCAACATATGTTTAAGTTTCTGAATGGTGCATTCTGCTTGACCGTCTGTTTGGGTGTGGAATGTTGTACTCAAATTCACTTGTGTCCCAAAACTCCTTTGGAAGTACTTCCAAAACTTTGCAGTGAATTGAGCTCCTCGGTCAGATATAATAGAGATTGGGATTCCGTGTAGCCTGACAATCTCTTTGAGGTATAACTTGGCCTATTCTTTAGCTGTATAATTACTTCTGACTGGCAAGAAGTGTGTTGACTTTGTGAGTCTATCAACTATTACCCATATGGAGTTAAACTTCTGAAATGAGTGAGGTAAACCTTTAACAAAATTCATATTGATCATATCCCACTTCCATGTTGGAAGTTCTATACACTGCATATAACCTCCTGGCTTTGGGTGTTCTACTTTCACACGTTGGCAATTTGGACATTGAGCCACAAATTCTGCAAGGTCTTTTTTCATGTATCCCCACCAAAACATTCCCTTCAGGTCTTCGTACATCTTAGTTGATCCTGGATGGATGGAATATTGGGAATGATGGGCTTCTTTCATTATCCTCTTTCTTAATCCATTAATATCAGACACACATAATCTATTTTGGCAGTATAGTACTCTATTTTGTACAAGGTCAAAGCCCTTTATTGTACCCTGACTCACTTTTTCTTAAGTTGTTGTAGAACAAGATCCTCGAACTATTTTTCTTTCACCTCCATTACTAATGAAGACTCCGTAGCATTATGCACAATAACCCCTTCCTTTGGAGTTTCAAAAAAGCGAACTCCCAAATTGGCTAGCTGAGGTAGATCCTTAGCAACTCCTTGACTTACCATAGCTTGATCACCATGAATAATTGCCTTACAACTCAGAGCATCAGTTATCACATTTGCCTTTCTTATATGGTATAGTATATCAACGTTGTAATCCTTTATTAATTTTTACCATCTCCGCTATCTTAAGTTTAGGTCTTTCTGCTCAAAGATACATTGTAGACTCTTATGATCAGTATATATATCAACGTGAATCCCATACAAATAGTGGCGCCATATTTTCAAAGCAAATACATTTGCCACTAGCTCAAGATCATGTGTTGAGTAGTTTTTCTCATGTGGTAGTAGTTGTCTAGATGCATAAGCAATTACCCTACCATGCTGTGTCAGTACATACCCTAAGCCAACTCTTGAAGCATCATAATACACTGCATACCCCTCGGTGCCTTTCGAAAGTACTAGCATAGGTGCAGAAGTTAGCTTATTTTTCAGCTCCTGGAAGCTCCTTTCACATGCATCATTCCATTGGAATATGATTGCCTTATGTGTCAACTTTGTTAGAGGTGCAGAAATAGAAGAAAAACCTTCAACAAACCTCCTGTAATAACCTGCCAAATCTAAGAAGCTCTAAACTTCCGTGGGTGTTGTTGGTCTAGGCCAATCTTTCACAGCCTCTATCTTTTATGAATCAACCCTTATTCCCTCATCAGACACAATATGACCAAAAAATGTCACTAATTTTTTGCCAAAATTCATATTTAGAAAACTTGGCATACAACTGTCGATCACGAAGAACTTGTAACACCTATCGTAAGTGATTTTCATAGTCCTCTTTTGATCTTAAATATACCAAAATTCATCTAGGAATACTATCACGAACACATCCAAGAAAGGCTTAAATACCCTATTCATTATATCCATAAAAACTATTGGTACATTCGTTATCCCAAATGATATAACAAGAAATTTAAAGTGACCATAGCGTGTTCTGAAAGCTATCTTGAGTATATTTATCTCCTTCACCCTCACTTGGTGATAACTTGATCTCAAATTAACTTTTGAAAAGCATTTGGCACCCTATAACTGATCATATAAGTCGTCAACCCTAGGGAGGGGGTATTTATTCTTAATTGTGATCCTATTCAATTATCGATAGTCGATACACATTCTCAATGTGTCATCCTTTTTGCATACAAATAACATTGGTGCACCTAAGGGGACATACTAGGCCTTATAAAATCCTTCTCCAATAAGTCTTTTAATTGCTCTTTTAATTCATGCAGTTCTATCAGGGCCATTTTATATAGAGGTATGAAAATAGGTTGAGTGCCTGGAAGTAAGTCAATACCAAAATCTATTCTTGTTCTAGAGGTAATCCTGGGAGTTTTTTAGGGAACATATCAATGAATTCATTCACTAATGGAGCTGATTGAAGAGTTGGCGATTCTGCCTCCATATCCCTCACTCTAACTAAATGATATATATACCCCTTGGATATCATCTTTCTGGCCTTAAAATAAGAGAGAAACTTCCCCTTTAGTGCCCCAACATTGCCTTCCCATTCAAGCACTGCATCATTTGAAAAATGGAAATACACTCTCTTAGTTCGGCAATCCAGGGTGGCCAATCTATACCCATTATAACATCAAATTCTAGCATTTCTAGCTTAATTAGGTCAGCTAATATGTCATGGTCACAAACATTTACTACACAGTCATAATAAACCTTTCTAGCTATAATAGATTCATTGGTTAGTATGAACACTTCAAATGGTTTATTCAGTAATTTGGATGTTCTCTTAAGCTTCCCAGCAACTAGTGGAGTGATGTATGATAGTGTAGAACCAGGGTCAATTAATGTATATACATTATATGAAAATATGGACAATGTACCTGTGACCACATCAGGTGAATCTTCCAAATTTTGCCTACTCCCCAGAGCATAAGTGCGATTCTGAACTCCAATAAAGCTAGCTGCCTCTCTAACACCTCTACCACGACCCACAGGTGTTTGTTGAACCCTACCTGATGGAGAAACTGATGATGATGACGCAACAGCTGATCCAGTAGATTGTGCTATACCACCCATACGTCTCCTCAGGCAATCTCTCATCATATGCCCTGGCGCACCACACCAATAAAAAACATCTATCCTAACACAACATATACCCGAATGAGCAGATACATATCCAACCTATCTATATATAGATGAACTCTATCTATCATAATAGCAACTACATTAGGAGCATAATTTGCTAGGGTATTAAATTGAAGGTTATACTCTCTCACGCTCATATTCCCTTGGTAGAGGTTCAAGAACTAGTCTGTACGAGTTTCTCGAATCTCTAATGGTAAATAATGGTCAAAAGATGCCTCTTTGAATTCTTTTCAGGTAGTTGGAGGTGCATATATACCCTTAGATTGCTTCCAAACTTCATACCACAATATAGCCATACCCTTCAATCAATTTGTCGCTAACTCGACAACTTCTGCACCACTCACGTGTATAACATCTAAAGTGCACTGAATCTGATCAATAAAGTCTTGGAGATCTTCATTAGGATCTGACCCAGTGAAGAATGGAGGGTCCAAATTAAAAAAATCACGTATCCTCATGCTAGCTGCCCTATTTCTATCACCTGTACCCATAACTAGACCTTCCTGCTTTTGACCTTGGCCAGCAACTATACAAGTCAATAGTTAGACTGCATTTCTCAGATCCTGCATAGTAGCATCAATAGGTGGTTCTGGGAAAATTTCACTACTTCTGGGTTTGTTAGGAACTAGAGGAGTTGGAGATGTCTGTGATATAGATTCCTCTTGAACCTCATTTCGTTGTCTCTCCTGACTGGGTATACCAACCACCACTTCTACTCCCTTCCTTTTACCTTTGTTTTACTTAGTTTCTAGCATACTTGCGGTACAAAATAATTTAGGAATTAGACAAAATGCACTTATTACACTTGGCTCTATGGCACGATCTAAAGAATGAAAAGAAAATAACAACTCCTAAATGCCACGTAGCCTCTTACTTATAAATATGGTGCACAATACATCGATAAATAAGACTCTACAGAGACATGGCTTTGTAGACTCCTTAGGATGCTCTAATACCACTTCCGTCACCCCCCAAGGTCCTATTAGGGCGGACTGACATCCATTGCTGATAAGTCTTGGAAAAACCAACCTGTATCTATGCGATTTCTATACATATTATGAGGGATTTTCTATGTTTGACATGCCTTTGAGAAAATAAACAGTGATAACAAATAAAAAGGAAATGCATATGGCTAGGCCATTAGGGCCATGGTGTTTAAAGTATGAGACATGATCACAATTTAATTTACATAATCTACAAAGTCTCTAGATAAGGAAAAATATTTGATAAGGGTTGGGACAAGCCCCGCCTTGACTAACTGTACAATACAAAAATATAAGCTCTAGACACAAAGCTCCGAAGCAACTTGGAGCTTGGTAATAGTAGCTGGATGTCCTGTACTCCTATTGGAAAGATCTACTAGCACCTGTACCTGCAACATGAAATGCAGGTCCCCCGTAAGGGATATCAGTATGGGATAATATACTGAATATATAAGGCAGGATATACTGTACATGAAGTAACAACTCAAATGAAATCGTGCACTGGAGTAAGATTACAAACCACCTTTGGTTACACTTTGGGATCATGTACTTTATATTCTTTATATTACTTTACCTTTACTGTATAGTCTGTGCACAACATATAATACAAAAGACTAGCTGATCAGTGGTAAAACTGTACCGGGATCATCCCTGGTTAGGTGGTTCTTCCACCCCTCAGGCTACTACCCATTAATAAATAATATACTTCTCTTTCAATTACCTTTGAGATGATTCTTTTGATGGTCATACTATTGTACCCGTAGGACTGTAGATGTAACATGTGACATATAGATAACCATATAAGATAATATAATAATAAAAATATTACGTTACGCAAATAATGAAATGCGTATGAAATGGAACAACTTGTGAACTTTATTTAGTAACAAGAACCCATGTAACTTAGTATCCAAGCATATATGCAGATTTGACGGTGGCTATGTATAGAAGCATATGAACATGTCAAAGCGTGGAGACATAGTTAATATTTATGTCGGAGTTGGTAAATGCCTTTATGTGCCAAGGAGGGATTCATGTTTCATGCCAAATAATACGAAATCAAGTAGCCTTACATACCTCATTGTATGACTTCGTTACTACCTTGGGATAACCTTCCCTTATCAAATATTTATCTACAACATAGTAAGTGATAAAACTAGCATTAGTAGCCAAAAGATACATCTTGGCAGCCCAATCACATAAAACAACAACACACGGGCAGCAAGAGGGTATTTATAAACCCGAGCGTATTCTTTCAACCGTCCAACCCCTAATCGTATTTTCCAATACACATTCATATGTACACATGTGAAGCCTGTTTTAGTGCAATAACAGTCTTATAACAGCCCACAAGGCACAATACATAACAATTCTACACAACCTACAAATGGATAGCATAACATTACCTCCCTTTGCTACATTTCGACGTCGACAATTCCAAACATGTTCCAACTCTAACCAAACTATTTCAACAACATTTATATATACAAACAGTCCTAAAATAGTCTTAGAATAGTACCTAAGAAGTCGTGAAGGACGTGAGCCAATAGCCTTCCATCCAACAGTCCACAAGTTCCAATCAACATTACACTTAAGATAGCACAACAAAACTCATTTGTTAAATGAAACCAAAAATCATGGCAGCAACCTTAGGGTAATATCTATAACTAAAAAACCATGTTAAGAACATTAACTTCTCTTCATAATACAATCCACAAACTATAGAGAAGTCATTACAATAAAAGGCAAGTGTGCAATAATTTTCTAAACACATGTTGTCCAAATTTTCCAGCACAACATACTAGCATATACTTTTTTTTTTTTTATAAAAAAAACTATACTAAATACATATGTAAACTTACTTACCACTACCTTCAAGGTGTAGGACTTCTATAACACCCCACACCTTACAATATTGGTAATATGCAAATGAAACATGACATGGTTTGGTCAAATTAGCGCTAATTTTCAAAAGTGCTTGAATCTAGTGTTAATGGGCTATATGTGCATCTAACACTTAAGAGGGTCAAGTATATACATATTTTGTATCGAATTGAGGAGATTACGGCCATAAAAGAAAGTGAGAGAGTTGAGGTGCTTGTAAGACTTAGTAAGCAAGTAAGTGAGTCATCTACTTGCTTAACTTAAATTTATTAGTTAAACGGAGATGAGGCTCGACGTCGAATTTATCCAAGTTCAATTATGAATAAAGTTTGTGTTAAGGGTATAACTTTGGACTATATTTTAGCATCATAAATGGACTACATGATCAGCCTAAGGAGGATATTAAAAGGGTCCAATGACATCACACGTTCTCGGATACTTTAGCCCAACCCAAGTGAAGAAGAAATCTGAAAATAGGCAGCCCAAGTCCAACCAATTTGGAGCACCAAAAGGCCCAAATGCAAGAAAAAAGGATCTGCATCACCTACTTAGTGAAATAAGGCTGAGAAAGCCTCATTAGGTTGGCCAAAATCACACCTTAAAAAGGGTCAAAGCAGCTCCCACAAAGTCATTGTTCACTTGAACTAAAAAAATAGATTTATCTTCAAAGTTTTCTCAACTTTTCTTCTCCTTGTAAAACAGCTAAACAACTCTCCTAGGGTTCTTGGAGAAGCCTAAACCTTGAAGTAAGTGATAAGTAAATTTGCACATGTATTTAGTATGGTTTCTTATGAAAAACAATAAGTATATGCTAGTATGTTTGTGCTGAAAAATCTAGGCAGATTCTGTTTTGAAAGTTGCTGCACAATTTTCTTTTGTTTTAGTAACTTCTTTATGGTTGTGGGCTGTATTATGAAGAGAATTTGATGTTCTTGACATGATTTGAGTTATAAACATCACCCTAAGGTTACTGTCCTGATTTTGGTTTCATTTAACAAGTGCATTTTATTGGGGTATCTTAAGCGTCATATTGATTGGAACTTGCGGGCAGATGTATATAAGGCTATTAGCTCACGTCCTTCATGACTCCTTAACTGCTGTTATAAGACTATTTCAGGTCTGTTTATATGTGTAAATGTTGCTGAAATAGTTTGGTTAAAGTTAGAATAGGTTTGGAGTTGTTGACATCGAAATATAGCGAAGGGAGGTAACGTTATGCTGTCCATTTTTAGGTTGTGTAGAATTATTATGTGTTATGCTTTATGGGCTGTTGTAAGGCTGTTATGGCATTAAAACAGGTAGGTCATGATGTGTACATATGAATGCATGTTGGAAAATATGATTAGAGACGTAGAGGTTGGAAGAATACTCTCGAGTTTATAAATACTCGCTTGTTGTCCATTGTTGTTTTGTTATGTGATTGGACTGCCAAGATGTATTTATTAGATGCTAATGCTAGTTTTATCACCTACTATATTGTACATAAGTAATTGGAGAAAGGGAAGGTTGTCTTGAGATAGTAACGAGGTCCTACAATGAGGTATGTAAGGTTACTTGATTTCGTATCACTTGGCATGAAACATAGATCTCTCCTTCGTACATAAAGGAACTTGCCAACTCCGACACCACTATTAATCATGTCTCTATACTTTGATATGTTCACATGCTTCCATACATAGTCACTTTTGTATCACATGGATTCTTGTTACCAGATAAAGTTCATGAGTTGTTTCATTTCATACACATTTCATTATTTGTGTAACGTACTCTTTTTCTTGGACATTGAGATGTTCATGCAAAGCATAGGCTATACAAATGGTAGATTGAACACCAACCCAATCGTAAAAAATTCTTGCAACTACGGAAACTATAACAATCTCCATGAATAGACGCTTTATCAGTTCATTTTTTATATAACTTCTATTCCATAATTCAGAAAAAAAGGTGAAAAGGACGGGTAAATCTAGTTCAATTGGTAAATCCATCTCAGGAGTAAGCTGCTCCGTTGTAGCCACTTTTGTACTTGTACTGGCTTGTATGATTATCTATATGTTACATACTACATATACAATCCTACAACTCCAATATTGTGACCACCATAAGAACCATCTCAAACGTCATTAAAAGGTAAAGTATACAGTTTCTAATAGGTGGTAGCCCGAGAGAGGGAAGCATCACCTAGCCAGGGATGATCCTATCACGGGTGGTTGCCAAAGAGGGTTAAGGAAGAACCTAGCCAGGGACGATCCCATATCCTGAGGGGTGGAATAATCGCCTAGCCAGGGAAAAATCTTATTACAGGTGATAGCTCGAGGGGTTAAGGAATAACCTAGCCAGGGACGATCCCAATACAGTTCATCACTGATCAGTTGGCCATTTGTTTTGCAGTTGTGCACAGATTATACAGTAAAGGTAAAGTAATATAAAGAACATAAAGTATATGATTCCATAGTATAACCAAAGGTGGTCCATAATCTTACACCGGTGCATGGTTTCATTTGAGTTGTTACTTTATATATAATATATCCTGCCTTACATACTCAGTACATTATCTCGTACTGATGTCCATTACGGGGGACCTGCATTTCATGCTGCAGGTATAGGTGCTAGTAGATCTCCCTAGTAGGATTACAGGACATTCAACTGTGGTTACCAAGCTCCAGGTCGCTTCAGAGCTTTGTATGTCTAGAACTTATATGTTTATATTGTACAGTTAGTTGAGGCAGGGCCTGTCCTGACCTTTCTTAGATGTTTTTCTTTATCTAGAGGCTTTGTGGACTATGTAAAGCAAAGTGTGGTCATTTCTCATACTTTAAATACCGTGGCCCCAACGTCCTAGTCATATGCATTTCTTTTGGGCTAGTTATCACTGTTTATCTACTTAAAGGCATGTCAAAGGTAGAAATCTCATATAATATGTATAGAAAGCACATAGATACAGGTTGGTTATCCTGAGTCTTATAGGCAACGAGTGCTAGTCTGCCCTAACGGGACTTGGGACAAGACAGAAGTGGTATCAGAGTGGGTCATCCTAGGTAGTCTACAAAGTCGTGTCTATGTAGAACCTTGTTTATCGTTGTGTTGTGCACCATATTTATAAGTAGGAGGCTACTTGGCATTTAGGAGTTGTTGATTTCTTTCCATTCTTTAGATTGTGTCATAAAGTCACGTGTAATAGGTGCATTATGTCTAATTCTAAGTTGTTTTGTACAACAAGTATGCAGAAATAAGGCAGAATAAAGGTAAAGGGAAGGGAGTAGAAGTGGTGATTGGTATAACTAGCCAGGTGAGACAATGAGATGAGGTTTGAGAGGAGTCTTTATCACAAACATCTCCAACTTCTCCATTTCCTGATGAGCCCAAGAGTAGTGAAATTCCTCTAGAACCACCTATTGATGTTACTATACAGGATGAGAGAAATGTAGTCCAACTATTGACCCGTATAGTTGTTGGTCAAGGTCAAAGGCAGGAAGGTCCATTTATGGGTACAGGTGGTACAAATAGGGCAGCTGGCACAAGGATACATGATTTTCTTAATTTGGACCCTTTATCCTTCATTGGGTCAGATCCTAATGAAGACCCCAGGACTTTATTGATCAAATTCATCAGACTTTAGGTGTCATGCACGTGAGTGGTATAAAAGCTATCGAGTTAGAGACATATAGGTTGAAGGGTGTAGCTATAATGTGGTATAAAGCTTGGAAGCAATCTAAGGGTATAGATTCACCTCTAACTACCTAGAAAGAGTTCAGAGAGGCATTTCTTGACCATTATTTGCCCTTACAAATTCGAGAGGCTCGTGCAGATTAATTTTTGAACCTCCACCAAGGGAATATAAGTGTGGGGGAGTATAGCCTCCAATTTAATTCCTTGGCAAGGTATACTCCTAATGTAGTTACTACAATGGCAGACAAAATTCACCGATATGTAGATAGGTTGGATATGTATCTAGTCAAAGACTGTAACATTGCTTTCTTCAACAAAGATATGGACATAGCAAGAATGCATATTTTTGCACAGAAATTAGAGGACCAGAGACAGAAGAGAAGGACACAAGAGTTGGAAAGGGAGCATGTCAAAAGAGCCAGATCTATAGGGCAGTTTACCCCACCCCAAGGTGAGCTTAGGCCTCAATTTTCTAGTAGACCACCTAGGCCATCCTCCTTCTACACTGCAGCTAGTGCTCCACCACAACTTCAAGGGTCTAAAAGTAATCAATTTGGTCAACGAGGTGAAGGGCAAGGTTCCCGGATAATGGGTTATTCAGCAGGCCAACCAATCACTCCCAGCCAGCCTTGTAAACAGAATGGAAGGAGTCATTCGAGTATATGTCGTGTTGTGACAGATGTTTGCTATTGGTGTGGTATGTCAGGGCACATAATGAGGGATTGCCCGAGGAGACGTATGGGTGGTATAACATAAACTACTGGGTTAGATATTGCATCATCATCATCAGTCCCTCCAGCAGGTAGGGTCAGCAAGCACCTATGGGTCATGGTAGAGGTATTAGAGGGGCATCTAGCTCTAGCGGGGTCCAGAATCGCACTTATGCTCTGGGGAGTCGACAGAATTTGGAAGTTTCACCTAATATGGTCACAGGTACATTGCCCATCTTTTCATATAATGTATATGCATTAATTAACCCTAGTTCTAAACTATCATACATCACTCCATCAGTTGCTGGGAAGCTTAAGAGAACACCCAAATTATTGAGCAAACCATTTGAAGTGTCTACACCAATCGGTGAATCTATTATGGCTAGAAGGGTTTATTATGACTATGTAGTAACTGTTTGTAATCGTGACACATTGGCTGATCTTATTGAGCTAGAAATGGTGGAATTTGATGTTATAATGGGTATGGATTAGTTAGCTTCTTATTATGCCACTGTGGATTGCCGAACTAAGAGAGTGTACTTCCACTTTCCAAATGAGACAGTTCTTGAATGGGAAATGTTAGGGCACTAAAAGGGAAGTTTATCTCTTACTTTAAGCCCAGAAAGATGATATCTAAGGGGTATATATATCATTTAGTTAGAATGAAGGATATGGAGGCAGAATCACCATCTCTCCAGTCAATTTCAGTAGGGAATGAATTTGTCGATGTGTTCCCTGAAGAAGGCTTACCTCCTGAATGAGAAATAGATTTTGGTATTGACTTACTTCCAAGCACTCAAGCTATTTCTATCCCTCCATATAGAATGCCGCAGCAGAATTGCGTGAGTTAAAAGAGTAGCTAAAAGACTTATTGGATAAGGGTTTCATAAGACCTAATGTGTCCCCTTTGAGGTGCATTAGTGTTATTTGTACGCAGAAAGGATGGCACCTTGAGAATGTGTATCGACTATCGACAATTGAATAAGGTGACAATTAAGAATAAATATCCCCTCCTCAGGATTGATGATTTATTTGATCAGTTACAGAGTGCCAAATGCTTTTCAAAAATTAATTTGAGATTAGGTTATCACCAAGAGAGGGTGAAGGTGCAAGATATACCCAAGACAACTTTCAGAACACGCTATAGTCACTTTTGAATTTCTTGTTATGTCCTTTAGGCTAACGAATGCACCAGCTATTTTTATCGATCTGATAAATAGGGTATTTAAACCATTCTTGGATGTGTTTGTGATATTTATAATAATATTTTGGTATATTCAAGATCAGTAGATGATCATGCAAATCACTTGTGATAGGTGTTACAGGTTCTTCGTGATAGATAGTTGTATGCCAAGTTTTCTAAATGTGAATTTTGGCTAAAATTAATGGCACTCTTGGGTCATATCATGTCTAATGAAGGAATAAGGGTTAATTCACAAAAGATAGAAGCTGTGAAAGATTGGCCAAGGCCAACAACACCCACAGAAGTTTGGAGCTTCCTAGGTTTGGCAGGTTATTACAGGAGGTTTGTTGAAGGTTTTTCTTATATCTCTGTACCCCTAACAAAGTTGACACATAAGACAACCAAGTTCCAATGGAATGATGCATGTGAAAGGAGCTTCCAGGAGCAGAAAAATAAACTAGTTTCTGCACCTATGCTAGTACTTTCGGAAGGTACTGAGGGGTATACAGTGTATTGCGATGCTTCAGGAGTTAGTTTCGGGTGTGTACTGATACAAAATTATAGGGTAATTGCTTATGCATCTAGGCAACTACGACCACACGAGAAAAACTATCCAACAAATGATCTTGAGCTGGCAGCGGTTGTGTTTGCTCTGAAAATATGGCACCACTATTTGTATTGGGCTATGTTGATATATATACTGATTATAAGAGTCTACAATACATCTTTAAGCAAAAAGACTTAAACTTAAGACAACGGAGATATCTAGAACTAATAAAGGATTACGATATTGATATACTGTTTCATCCGAGGAAGGCAAATATGGTAGCTGACGCTCTGAGTCGTAAGGAAATCATGAATACTGGTGATCAAGCTATGATAAGACAAGGATTGACTAAGGATCTACATCATCTAGCCAATTTGGGGGTTCGCCTTCTTGAAACTCCAAAGGAAGGGGTTATTGTGCATAATGCTATGGAGTCTTCCTTGGTAATAGAGGTGAAAGAAAAATAGTTCGAGGACCCTGTTCTGCAACAGTTGAAGGAAAAGGTGAGTCAGAGTGCAATAAAGGTCTTTGACCTGGCACAAAATGAAGCACTTTACTGCCAAAATAGATTATGTATGCCTAGTATTAATGGATTAAGAAAGAGAATAATGGAAGAATCCCATCATTCCCGATATTTCATCCATCCAGGATCAACTAAGATGCACCATGACCTAAAGGGGATATTTTGGTAGAGAGGCATGAAAAAGGACCTTATGAAAATTATAGCTCAATATCCAAATTATCAAAAAGTGAAAGTAGAACTCCAAAAGTCAGGAGGTTATATGCAGTGTATAGAATTTCCAACATGGAAGTGGGATATGATCAATATGAATTTTGTTATAGGTTTGCCTCGCTCATCTCAGAAGTTTGATTCCATATGGGTAATAGTTGACAGACTCATAAAGTCAACATACTTCTTGCCAGTCAGGAATGATTATACAGCTGAAGAGTATGCCAAGCTATACCTTAAAGAGATAGTCAGGCAACATGGAGTCCCAATCTCTATTATATTTGATCGAATAGCTCAATTCACTGCAAAGTTTTGGTAGTCCTTCCAAAAATGTTTTAGGACATAAGTGAATTTGAGTACAGCACACCCTCAAACAGACGGTCAAGCAGTACGCACCATTCAGACACTTGAAGACCTAGCTTATGCATTGGACTTTAAAAGTAGTTGTGTGGACCATTTGCTACTTATTGAGTTTGCCTATAACAATAGCTACCACGCGAGTATCAAGATGGAACCATATGAAGCTTTGTATGAAAGGAAATGTAGGTCGCCAATTGGATGGTTTGAAGTGGGTGAAACCACCTTACTTGGACCAGATTTAGTACAACAAGCCATGGAGAAAGTTAAGGTGATACATCAGCGACTTGAAACAGCCTAAAGTCATCACAAATCATATGTGAATATCAAGAGAAGAGGACTGGAATTTTTAGGTGATTGGGTATTTTTAAAGGTGTCTAAGGGAAAACTGAGTTCATGCTACATAGGGCCATATCAGATTATTAAGAAGTTCGGGCAGGTTGCATATGAACTAAAGCTACCCCAAGAGATTTCAATGGTTCGTCTAGTTTTTCATGTCTCAATGATTCAAAAATACGTAGGTGACCCATCTCGTATCACTCCTACTAAGGATATGCAGGTTACGAAAGATCTCACCTATGAAGAGATACCTATTGCTATTCTTGATCGACAAGTTAAGAAGCTAAGAGATAAAGAAATAGCTTCAGTAAAAGTACTTTGGAGAAACTAGCAAGCAGAATAGGTAACATGGGAGGCCGAGGACGCGATAAAATCACAATACCCTTACTTATTTGAAGCTAAACAGGAAGTACAACATGCAGAATTTGGATACTAATAGGCACGCATGATTGAATACGTAATGTGTTGTCAAAAGTTTGTGTAGGTAAAGGTTTAAACTTTGGTTAAGCTATCCAGTTATGCTAACATTCGAGGACGAATGTTCCTAATGGGGGGAGGATGTAACACCCCACACCTTGCAATATTGGTGATATGCAAATGAAACATAACATGGTTTGGTCAAATTAGCGCTAATTTTCAAAAGTGCTTGAATCTCATGTTAATGGGCTATATGTGCATCTAATGCTTAAGAGGGTCGAGTATATACATGTTTTGTGTGGCATTGGGGATATTATGACCTTAAAAGGAAGTGAGAAAATTGAGGTGCTTGTAGGACTTAGTAAGCAAGTAGGTGAATCACCTACTTGCTTAGCTTAATTTGTTAGTTAAACAGAGACGCGATTCGACGTCAAATTTGTCCAAGTTCGATTATGAATAAAGTCCGTGTTAAAGGTGTAACTTTGACCTATCTTTTTGCATCATAAATGGACTATATGATCAGTCCAAGGAGGATATTAAAAGGGCCCAAAGACATCACAAGTTCTTGGATAATTTAGGCCCAACCCAAGTGAAGAAGAAAGCTGAAAATAGGCAGCCCAAGTCCAACCAATTTGGAGCAACAAAAGGCCCAAATGAAAGGAAAACGGAGATGCATCACCTACTTATTGAAATAAGGTTGAGAATGCCTCAATAGGTTGGCCAAAATTACACCTTAAAAAGGGTCAAAGCAGCTCCTACAAAGTCATTGTTCACTTGAACTCACAAAAAAAAATAGATTTTTCTTCAAAGTTCTCTCAACTTTTATTCACCTTGTAAATAAGCTAAACAACTCTCCTAGGGTTCTTGGATAAGCCCTACACCTTGAAGTAAGTGGTAAGTAAGTTTACACATGTATTTAGTATGATTTCTTATGAAAAATAAGAAGTATATGCTAGTATATTTGTGTTGGAAAATCTGTATAGATTCTGTTTTGAAAGTTGCTGCACATTTTCCTTTTGTTTTAGTGACTTATTTATGATTGTGGGCTGTATATGAAGAGAATTTGATGTTCTTAACATGGTTTGAGTTATAAACATCACCCTAAGGTTGCTGCCCTGATTTTGGTTTCATTTACCAAGTGTGTTTTGTTGGGGTATCTTAAGCGTCATGTTGATTGGAACTTGTGGGCTATTGTATATAAGACTATTAACTCATGTCCCTCATGACTCTTTAAGTATTTTCATAAGACGGTTTTAGGTCTATTATATGTGTAAATGTTGTTGAAATAGTTTTGTTAAAGTCAGAATAGGTTTGGAGTTGTCGACATCGAAATATAGCGAAGGGAGATAATGTTATGCTATCTATTTTTAGGTTGTGTAGAATTGTTATATGTTGTGATTTGTGGGCTGTTGTAAGGCTGTTATGGCATTAAAACAGGTAGGTCATGATGTGTACATATGAATGCATGTTGGAAAATAT
>JAOTQJ010175696.1:0-24215 GCA_025642045.1 Solanum sejunctum | reverse complement strand
CTCCACCTCCCTTCTTAAAAATTTTTAAATATTCATTTGTTTGAATCGAATAAAGATTCTGTGACTTCCAATAACATTTATATTAATCTTGATGTATTTCAATATATATATATGGATTAACAAGAATTTCTAACCTCAATTATGAGTTATACTCCTACTTTTTAATTTATGTATGATTTTGATTCTAATTTATGACACGGAAAAAATACAATAATATATTTATATATATGGAGCATTATAAGTGAGCGTTTGGTATATGAAGATATTTATGCTTCTCTTCACATAGGAAAAGATAAAATTCATAATATATATACTATTTAAAATTTACAATGACATATAAAATTTAGATTAAATATTTTATGGAAACATGCTTTTTATATTAAATATTTTAAGATAAATATGCAAAGCACATTCCAGGGATAGTTTTTGAAATAAGTGGAAGGTATGGTTCTACCCTCACTGGATACATTCATTACTACCTAGAGGTGATTTGAATTATATACTCAAATAAAGAGTTGTGCTCAAGAGAGATGTAGAAAACTGTGTACTCAAGAAAAGAGTGAGTGGAAAAGAAAATTTGAGTATAAAGAGTTGTAAAACCCAATTTGGTCCTTAACAATAATAAAATTCAAATTGCGAGCAACCAATTATGCTGAAAAATTCCTAAAGAAAAAAACATCTTTTGGATCCAAACCACCGCCCTTATCGATAGGTCACAATTAGTGCCAGCAAATTGAACTCATATTTTGGCGCTCATATATTTAGTAGTTTGGGTAATGATTTTTTTTTTAGGCTAAAATATGGGTTTAAACTCATATTCAATTCATAGAAATATGGGTATTCATAGTAAAATATGGGTAAACTATGATTTAATCAAATGGATTAAGCTTGTAACTTCTTCTCACTAAAAATTCATTATGTTTTCTAATTTTTATTTTTATGTTTTGTTGACTTAAATATTTTGAAAACATAAATTTAAATAAACTTATTTTCTTCAAATTTAAGAAAAATAATTTACCTCTAAAAAGTAGAAAAATATTTGTCAAAACTCTCCTCCAATTGCAAATTACAATTCGTTTCATATTCCACCCAATACCATGATCCCTCCACAAGCCCTCAAACCCCACCCAGCTTCCACCCCCAAAGAAAATCGATTTTTTTATAAAATATTTTTTCTTTATAAAAAAATCAAATTTTATAATAAAAAATCACGTAAATCCGGTTGAAAAACTTGTTACGGTTGGAAAACCCAACAAAATGAGCCACTATAAATTAAGGTTATAACTTATAAGCATGAAATCAATATGAGAAAGTTAAAAGTTAAATTTTAAAAAATTCAAATTTTAAAAATATTTTTTTTATCCCAATCTAACACTTGACCCCCTCTCAGTTCGAATGTCAAAATTGGTTTTCGAGTCAAAAGTTGTATGTCGGGTCTCATTAGAAATTGGATTGTCTGCTTAATTTGGAATTGGGATCGAATCTCAATTTAAAAGTCAAATCTTGCATTAGGTGTCAAATTTAATTTTATGATACAATATAATTAATAAAATATTTTTAATATTTTTTATCCAAAAATAAAGTAAAGTATTTTATCCATATTGAATTCTAAAGTAGAGTAATATTTGCTCATTAAAATATGGGTAAACTAGTATTTTACCCAATGCATTTCTTACCCAACCCATTTTTACCCATTTAATATATAAGCGGGTTTGAATTATTACCCATTTTATATTGATCCATTTTTAACCCGTCTAAATTTAACCCAACTCGCCCATTTATCATGACTAGTCACAACTAGCATCCCTCATTATTTTAAGTTGTTAGGTTGTAGAGTCTGATATTATATCTATGTACTGTGCTCAGAAACGTGTCTGACACACCTCGGAAGGCTCCAAAACTCTCGGGACTGTAGCAACGGCCAGGGCACTATAGCAATGGCTAGAAATGGCACTGTAGCAACGACTAGGGTCCTTAGAAAGTTGTATAAATAGGAGGGCCATTTCATTTGCTAGGCATCCCAAAAATCTCCCATCTAGAAATCTGCCATCCAGAAATCTCCCAACTAGAAATCTCCCATCCAAAAATCCAACAATCTTACAAGCAAGTAAGAATTATAAAGTATTCCTTAAGTGATCTCCATGTATAAATGTATTTGGTGTAATTAAAAATATTCGGATATCATTAATATATATAAGCCTATCACCGTGGAGTTTTCCTATTGGGTGTTACCAAGAAAATCTTAAGATCGTACTTCCTAATAATTGGAGCCCACTATGGGGCAGAAATCACTACAATCTGGATGTTGGTAAGAAATGCAGGGGGGAGAAAGGCTCCAAGAAGGTTGAGGACGTGACGGTCCGACCGTCATCAAGTAAGGCCATAACAACTCACTCACTTTCGGTTGTGGAGTTGAGCAATGATGAACGAGACGAAGATCCCTCTAACATCCCGCTTGGCAAAGGATGGGTCAAGAGGGTGGATACTACCTGATGAGCAGTAGAGTTCTTAGGCCATCGCTTGAACCAGGTCAATGGCAAGTTTCAGACCTTGGAGGAGTTCACCCTTGAGGAGAACGACAACATCCGAAAACAGTTGGACGGTTGCCAGGCGACGGAGCTCGAGATGAGGGAGACCATCACTTCCTTAGAGTGCCGGATCATGGAGGCACTTAGCAAGATGGAGGCCATGAGCGCCACCATGAAGACCATGGGTGACACCATGGAGGCTATGAGTGCGAAGCTGAGGACACTTGAGGGAAGCGTGGCTGGTGGAATATACATTGGGATTACTGGAGCAAGGGAGGCTAGAATTGAGACTCCCAAGCCACCTGTTTTCAGAGGCGTTCGAGATGCTCAAGAGGTGAAGAATTTCTTGTGGCATTTGGAGAATAACTTCAAGTGCAACAAAGTGAGCTGCAATGATACAAAAATCAACACGGTCGTAATGTACCTGAGTGAGATGTCAATACTGTGGTGGAAGCAAAAGGATGCTGAGATTAGAAGGGGACTCTGCACGATCAGCACGTGGGAGCAGTTCAAGGCAGAGTTCAAGAAGACCTTCTACCTCAACAATGTCGTCTATGAAGCCAAACAGAGGCTTAGGAAACTAAGGCAGGAGAGTAGCATGAAGGCCTACATTAAGGACTTCACGATGCTCACGCTTTAAATCCCCAACCTCACGGATGACGATATGTTGTTCTACTACAGGGTTGGGCCAGGACGGAGCTGGAGCGTCGACAGGTTTCCACCTTTGACTAGGCCATCACACAGGAAGAGGCTTTGATAGACGCTAGATTTGATGGGCGAAGCAGAGACCGAGGGGAAGACTCGGATGGTGATCATGACCACGGTGGGGGAGATGATGGCAGAGGCCGGGGATGGTAGCCATGACCCAAGCATCATGACACCGGTATGCCTGATAATAGGAGGTCCAGAAGACAAAGCGATGGAAAGGGCAGGGCGCAACCCAGGAAAGCGCTCAAGTGCTACCTCTGCAGGGAGCTGCATAGTTATAGGAATTGACCCGGATTGAAGAGCCTTGGTGTCATACTACAGGAATCGAAGGAGCAGTAGGCACAGAAGGAGATGTACGATTTAGGAGAGGTATCAGAGCCCAGGTTCGAATGGCAGGAGTGATGGACCAATGTGTGCGGAGTCACTGGTGTAACATTAGGACCAAAAACATCTGTGGCATTAGGACCAAAGGTCTGTGGCATTAGGACCAAAGATCTGCAAGGGTGTTTTGTATTGAAAGTCTTTCTGTCATGTGATGGTATAGGCGGCGTGTTCAGTTGGGTAATAACAGCAGTGCAAGATGATTTGGTGGATCAGATAGTGTAACCTAGCGATATGGAGGTCTACGACAATGCCTTGTGTCGAAAGTCTTCTCGACAGGATGGTCAGGCGGGATGTCTCGTATGTTGTTGTGGCGGTACAAGATGGTGGCAGATCTGAAATTGATAATCACTGAATGGGAGGTTACGAGATTGCGTGGTCCTGGTTTGAGAGGAGGTTTGTTGGATATGCAAACTCCTCCCACATCGATGGAAGAGAAGAAATGAACCTATTTAAATAGGCTCAACCCAATCCATTAGTATGAGGCCTTACAGGTGGAGGATTCAATCAAGTGGGAGCAAGTCATGGATAATGAAATGAGTTCAATTGAAAAATGAAATGAGTTCAATTGAAAAGGTATTTCCCAGATTCCGGATGAATGATGCTAAACCCAAGACTACTCCATTGGCAAATTATTTAAAAGAGCAGTCACCAAAGACAACTGAGGAGTATAAACATATAGCACAAATTCCATATGCTTCTGCAGTTAGGAGCTTGATGTATGCTATGGTCTGCACTAAACCTGATATAGCACATACAGTGGGATTTGTTAGAAGGTTCATGGCAAATCTGGGGGAAGAGCATTGAAAATCTGAGAAAGTGGCTTCTGAGATATTTCCAATACTTTACTTTGTTATGGTAACGACAAAGTAATCCTACAGGGTTTTGTGGATGCTGATCTGAGTAGAGGTGTGGATTTGATCAAGAGCACATCCGGGTACATCTACACTATAGATGGAACAACGGTTAGCTGGATGTTTAAACTTCAGAAGTGTATTGCCCTTTCGTCGACTGAGGCTGATTACATAGCAATAGCTGAAGCTGAGAAAGAGATGATATAGTTGATGGATTATCTAAAAGAATTAGACAGGAAGCAGTGCGAGAAAATTCTTTATACAGATAGTTAGAGTGCCATACAACTGGTGAAGAATCCAGTATATCATTCGGAGACAAAGAACATCCGAACACGGTATCATTTCACTCGAAGGTCAGTGAAAGATGGTGACATGTGCTTGAAGACGGTGCAAAGAATCCAGCAGACATATTGACCAAGTATGTTGGTGTTGAAAAACTGAGGTTGTGAAAAACCTCGGTTGGTCTTCTGTAGGTTGTACAGAAGAAAGTGTTGCGATGGGGCGAAGATATTGATAGTAGATCAGTCTTCAAGTGGGAGAATTGTTAGGTTGTAGAGCCTGATATTGTATCTATGTACTGTGCTCAGAAATGTGTCTGACGCGCCCCGGAAGGCTCCAGAACTCTCGAGCATTGTAGCAACGGTGAAGGCACTGTAGCAACGGTCAGGGTACTGTAGCAACAGTCAGGGCACTATAGCAACGGTCAGGTCACTGTAGCAACAGTTAGAAATGGCACTGTAGCAACGGCTAGAAGGGCACTGTAGCAACGGCTAGGGTCCTTAGGAAGTTGTATAAATAGGAGGGTCATTTCATTTGTTAGGCATTCCAGAAATCTCCCATCTAGAAATCTCTCATTCAGAAATCTCCCAACTAGAAATCTCCCAACTAGAAATCTCCCATCCAGAATTCCAACAATCTTACAAGCAAGTAAGAGTTGTAAAGTATTCCTCAAGTGATCTCCGTGTATAAATATATTCGGTGTAATTGAAAATATCCAGATATCATTAATATATATAACCCTATCAGTTTTCCCATTGGGCATTACCAAGAAAATCTTAAGATCCTATTTCCTAACAAAAGCCACTACTCTTGGCTCTCTACCAAGCCATTGCGTTAAGTTGCAGCCTCAAGAATTAATCAACATGCTCTAATGCGTATTATTATAGACTGAATAAGATGGTTCAATGCTTGAAGATAGTCTATTAGGTGGGACAGCCCACTCAAGCCTACAAAGCCCTTAAGATTTTTCTCATTAATCATTGAGAGTAATTTAGAACACATCAAAGATAGTAAAGATTCTTCTACAGATAATAAAAGTTGGTTCACACCCTTGAAATGAGTCATCTTTAATAGGAATCTAATTTTACTCCCTCCCCCCTTTAGGTTATTGTTAACACAAATTTTATCGTAAAAAGAAAAATTTTCTATAACAGATTAAATTGCATAGATAATACCATAGATAACTTAATATTTTAAGCTATAAGTTTTTAGTTCAATCATACGCTACCCAAAGCCCACTAATTTAAATTTGTATTTGATACTTAATAAGGAGATGAAGCCCTACATATCAAAAATTATCTTTACAAATGTTTCTTGCGATACTTTACAGACTAGCATGCTTTGGCTTTGCACATTGGTTGGAGATTTGTGGAAGAATAGGAACAAATATATTGTTACCAGAGACATGTCATGTTGCCTATTTGGTGTTCAAATTGGTAGACATGTACCATGGACTTGGATCTTCTTCTTCAACTACTATGTTTGTTAGTTATAAGAGTGAAACTGTGACTGAAGAACAAGCCAAGACTACGAGACTTGCAACAATTGTCTAATTGAGAGGAGATGGATGGATGGAAATAGAATTGGGAAATTTTAATGGCAAGGAAAGTAGTGATTGTCCTATTATAGAAAGATTGATTGAGATTAAACGTTCTGATTGCAAGTTAATTAAGTGGCCTAATCATTGGAGGAATAGAGTTTCGTACTAAAATAATCAAATAAAGTGTTAGAGGTAAATTTGGTATTTTAAATTTTAGAGTTTCTAAACTATAGTATTTTTCTTCTTGGTTTTGAGATGTGTTATTTATACTTGTTAGTCAAGTTTCTTAATAAAAAAGTGGAATTTGAGCCAAAAATTACTAAATTCGTAACTCTATTATGGCTTTGAAGTATGCTTAAGTTGCCTTTGACATTATGGTCATTAAAAAGAAATATAAGACTTCTTTGGTGATATATATTGCTATTGCTTCCAAATTTAGTATTATATTAACTTGTTCAATTTATATGTATTTGATTGATCCTACTAAACCCGTAACTTTTTTACGGCTTCTTCCCACAAAGTTGTGATAATGAGATTAAAATGCATTCTAGTTGGCTCCGACATTTATGAAAAAGCTCTAGCCTTTGTAAGTGATTTATGTTTCTCTTATTCCCAAAGTTAGCATAACAAAATGAGAACATTCCAATTAATTTGTATTATGAAGATTCATACTGTAAATCCATCTTTATTCGAGCTTCGAATTGACCAACCAAGATATTAAAAGTTCTCAAAAGAACTATAAAATAAATGTATATATTATGTTTAGTGTGCACAAATTTTATACTTTCGTAATAATAAAATCAATAACATATTTCATTTAATCTAAATGGCTTTTTTAGGGAAACAACGACTCAACTTCAAGTAATACATCAAACTTAACAAGCTAATATATATGATACAAACTTCGGAAAAATAATCAACATAAAAAACGTATGAAATCTAGAGTTTTTTTATCTAATGAACATAATATCCGAGCCTAATTAAATGCACTTCGACGACCTTATCACAACTTCCAAGGGCAGACCCACAATAGAGTTACGAGTTTGATATACATATGAATGTAAAATAAACAAATTAATAGACTATTAAATCATAAATACTAACTTTGGAAATAAGACAAACATAAATGACTAATAAAGTCTTCAGTTGTTTTAGTGATCAGTATGTTCAAACCAATTTAAATGCAACTTAACTTCATTATTGCAACTTGAAACCACAATAGAGTTATGGTTTCGACTGAATCCAACAGAAATATAAATAGTGTATGTAAAACAAAGAATGCAAAAATTATTACAGCTTAGAACCATAAACTTAAAATCTAATATCTTCCTCTGATGACTTATTCGATTATTTTAGGACAAAACTCAATTCTTTCAATGATGAGGCCACTTAATTTCTAATCGGGCCATTTAACATTGATCATTATTTCTACAATAGGACCATCATTACTTTTATTGCTATAAAAGTTTCTCAATTCTATTTCCACCCATCCATATCCTCTCAGCTCGGGAAATGTTGCAAGATGCACAATGTTGTCATTTTCTTCAAGTCCATGGGACATATCGAACAATTTGAACACCAAATAAGCAACATAAATTTTTTTTGGTGACAATATTTTTGTTCCTATTTTCCCATTTATATCCAACCAGCATACAAAGCCAAGATGTGCCACAATTATGAGAATCTGCAAAAGATTGCAAGAAATATTTGTAAGGATAATTTTATTTAAATAAGCTAATGGTATGTAGATATTTATATCCTTAGTAGGTACCAAATGCAAATTTGAAATAGTGAGCTTTGGTTATTAGATGATTGAACTAAAAGGTAATCACTTTTAAAATATTGAGTTATTCATGGTATTAGTTGTGTAAGTTGACTTGTTATACATATTTTTCCTTCTTACATCCAAACTTTGACCGAACCTGCACACTCGTCAAAGTTTGCACCAAACTGCAAGAAATCTTTCCATCTTTTTTATGAGAAAAGTGATCCTTATCGATTAAAAAGAAAAATACTAAGGGTTTCACAGGTGTCACAATCTGGACCATCGTGAGTGGTACCCACAACCCCCAATGGAAAAATCAATTTAATCCAAAACTTAACTCATTAAACCATTCGAGGGAAAAATTCTCATTTATTACTGCAATAATCCACAAATTCAAACAAAAATCATACAAAAATAACTTTCTAGAAACTGAAGATTGTGTACCAAAACTCTTAAGTTGTCTAGAATTAGGGGGTGCAACTCTAAGCAAGAAGACACAAGTCTAAAAAGCCAAAGTTTGAACATATGGACTAAGAGATATAAAAAAGAATCTATGGAAGTTCCGAAGAAGTAGCTTACTCTTGGATTTAGATAGTGGAATTCTTACGGTTGAAGTTGCGAGTAGTTATCTGAATATGTCCTAATCTCAATAAAGAAAGAGCAAGTATAATATATATTAGTATACAAAGGCAATAGTATACTGATAGAATCATCGGCTAGTTCCAAAGATTAAGCAAATAATCAAACATAGTAATACAATCAACGAACGCATTAATAAGTCAGTAATATAATAAGACCCTCAGTCAGCAATCCCAATTTAACAAACACATGGAACATGTCTCACATGATCATACAAAAAATCCAATTCACTCAAGGAATCCACACATATAAACAAAAGAAAATAAAACATGTACTAGGCATGGTACCTAGGCCAACCAATGAGAAACCTGTACCACAGTGAGCTAACTGATAATAGAACATGTACTAAGTGCAGTACCCAAGCCAACCAATAGTATCCCGTAACAGACGTGGTATCCGAGCTAACCGATAATCTATATCAGGAGTGATACCTGAGCTAGCAGTAATCACAAATATTACACACAATGATAATTATAATGAAACAACCACACTTGTAAAGACTCGAGCATTTATAAACAAGTTCATTGGATGAAATAGACAATATGATAAGATGTTACATTCATCCCTTATGTTTTCCCCAATATGCATTATACAAGTAATACTATAGAGCAGTAAGCATGTATACATTAAATAATTTTTTAAAAAAACAACAATCACCTACCTTAAATCTAGCTTTGAAAGCTATATTGAACCTGAGTCTTCCCCATGTTTGTAATGATCTTGTTGGTCATTTTTTAGCCTATCTGTGAAAATTACTGTTTTGTCCTTTTATAAGTTGCTTTGTACCTATTTTGAACTATCTGTATTGTTGAACTAAAATTCTGAATTTTAAAAGTGGAAAATATGAGTTTTGACATTTTTGAAAGCTTAAGTTATTGAAAAAGTGAGTGTTTGTACTATTCTAAGTTTCAAGTGTCAGATTGGCAATCCGTCTATTCCATCAGCTTCCAAACATATAATCTAGTCTAGGAGAAGTTACAAAACTATTCAGAGTTAAAATAAAGTTTTTGAACTCAAAGTTGCATTTTTAGCTGTTTCTGAAGCCAAAGTTTGACTTTGGTCAACATTCGGAGTTTGGTAGCTCGGATCAAAATTCTGAAAGTTCTAGTAGTCGAGATAGTGAAACTAACGCTAGAAATAGTCTCGTTATAATTTTTAGAGTTTTCAACGGCATTTTCAGTATGTTGAGTTTTAAACTAGTTTAATTGAGTTGCATTGATAATTATATTAAGGAGACCTCAGAATCAAATTCTGATTATTTTGGTGAGTCCAGATTGCCATTTCTAGTATCGCTACATATATGGTGGTTGTGAAATTTGGATTCCAAATAAATCCCGAGGGTCCATTTTGAGTTTTGATTATAGCTGATATATCCAGTTTCTAATGCACGAACCATCTTTCTCCGGGTTCATGGACTGGTCCCACGTTCACAGAGGACATCTTTCTTAGGATCCACATTCGTTGAGGTCAGTGTCCTTTAGTGCTCCGCATTCCCGGAGTGCATTTTGGTTTGAAACAATATTAATTTCAAAAAAACATCATTTTTACTCCATTTTCAAATATTTCAAGCTTTTGGGGCGATTTACTGTGAAGCTTTTTGTGAAAATCCTTTGGGTAAGTGTCTCTAACATCATTTTGATTGATTCCATGACTTTTATCTTGATTTTGTCTTGAATTTCATAATTTTGAATGTTGAGAATTGAGGATTTTAAGTCTATGATTTAGGAACTTTAATTGATGATTACTCCTTCATTTTAAATTCAATTTTATTGAAATTTTAACCCACAAACTCCTTTTCTCATGTAGAATCACAATTTTGTGTCAATTTCCAGATTCGAGAACTTTAAATTTTAGCCCTAGTTTTGACCTTTTTGCTGCTAAGCCTAATTCATGTCAATATGGGTATCAAAATTCATATCTTGACACATAGTATCTACTTTTGATAGTGGTTGGTTGATTCGATGATCTTTTGGAGGCTTGAGTTGATAGAAAAGCTTGTTCGAGTGCGGTTTCAACATCGACGTAGGTTCGGTTAACCTTTTTTATACTAAATTTGAGTTATTGGATATGTTTATTGATAATTATAAGATTTATATTGATTCAAGAGTAAATGGGATGATATGATAGAATTTTGATGGAAATGTGATACCAGTTGTGTCAAAATTTGAGTAAATTGTGATTTTGTTGATGAATTGAGATGAAATCTTGAGAACTGAGATATTTTGAATATTATTGTGATAATATAAAATTTGTGATATCATTAGGAGAGTTTTATAGTAAATTGATGATATTTATGATGCGTTCGGGGTTATGAGAATCTTTTGGAACTTGCGGAGTCCTATTTTATTGACTTTATTTATTACCAATGAGAAAATGGTGATATGAGACATATCAATGGCATTATGGTTTTGATGTTATGGATATTTTATGCATCCATCATCATTTATATTGATGTTATATATACTTGCATTGTGGCATTGGCATGCACACATTTCATATTGCATCTGTACCGCTGAAGCATTGTTATACTTGATACATTTTTATACTTGAGACATTACAATATAAAGTCTATGACACTTTGAGGTACTTCAGTTTAATGCCTGCGAAACCTTGAGATATTTTTAGTACATGGCCTGCAACGTCCCCGAGTTCTATTTGGTAGCTTTGGCTTGATAGATGTATACATCGGCCCTGCAATGGTTGTGATTCAACCTCATAATGGCCTGCAACACCATTGCATTGATACATGTCATATGCATTGCATCTTTGACTGCACCTACTGTCTTTTTCTGCTATTATTTATGTTTATATTGTCTACTAACCTTGTGATGCATGTGGTAGAGACTCTTAGTTATTATATACTTGTTTAATTTCTCCTACCAAGTTGATTGGACCTGTTGGGTTATTTCGACGTGCTTACCCCTACTTTGTTTTCATCCTACAGATCGAGCATGGGGACCCCCATAAGGTAGTTGATTCTATTCCATCAGAGATCTTCTTCTTTACCAGATCCAAAGGTGAGGCTCAGACTTGGAGTCATCATTGTTTCCTTCAGGCATCCTTTTATTTAATTCTGTATTAGTCTATCTATATCCTATTCAGACAACTATGTATTTTCATTTGAGATAGTTGGACTCACTCACTCATTCTTCTTTAGATGCTCTTCTACTCATGACTCCAGATTTTAGGATTTTATTTTAAATATTGTGGTTGCTTTCACTATACTTTATTCTCTTTAGTTGCGATCTGATTTTGGATTGTGACAAGTCTAGTATCAAAGTTCTATACTCTTTAGGCTCATGAGTCAAAAGAGGGTGTCTAGTAAAGTCCTGCAGATTGGCATGTAGACATCCATACCCATCTTCGGGGCACTTGATCTGAAAAACATTCATGTCTTTCTTCAATTCGTGTGTTTCTTCATATCAACTATTTTAAAAGTGTATAATATACTCTTTCTACACAAATACCAATTACTAGAGCTCGATGGTCAGTAGGAAAGCCTAAGCCAACTGATGTGGCTTCCACTCTTGGTCGAGGCAGGGCTAGGGGTCGAGGACATGCTAGAGGAGAAGCTCTGCCCAAGGGACAAGCTAGGTCAGATGTAATGACCCTAAAGGTCATTTTTTATATTCTTGATCAAATTACCATTTTACCCCTCCCAAAAGTTTCCTTAGATCATTTTTTGTTAAGATTAAAAATTATATTTTTGAAAATATTGCAAAAAGTTGGAGTTTTTCCAAAAGAAAGAATTTTTAAAAGGCTTTAAGTTGCAAATTTTAAATTTCAAAGTCATTTTGAGTTTTGAGTGTTGAAATATAATTTCGTCAATTCCATCAGTCTTACAATACCAAATCTGATCTAGAGAAACTTGCAGAACTATATTTGGAGTTAAAATGGGGATTTTAGGCACAAAGTTGCATTTTACTTCATTTTGGATTATAGGTTTGACTTTAGTCAACATTTGGGGTTCTGGAGCTCATATCAAAATTCTGTCATTTCTAGTAGTTTCGGATGGTCAAACTAATGCTAGAAATGGTCTCGTATTAATTTTTGGAGTTTTCAAGAGCAATTTTGGTATTTGAAGTTTCTAATTAGTTTATTCCACTTAATTTGATAAATGTGTCATGGAAGACTCTAATTTGATTTTTGGTGATTTAATTTCATTGAGTCTAGATCTTTATTTCTAGTATGGTACATATTTAATTTGTGCAATTCTTATTCTGGCTGAGTTTTGAGTGCCCATTTTGAGTTTTGATTTTCGAGGTGCATTGTTGGTACTGGGTATGTTGTTGTTGTATTGTTGGTACAAATTTCTGGTGCAACCCCTATTACTCTCCGTATTCACAGAGGTGAACCTGGTTCTTTTCTATGTTTGTGGTCCAGGACTTTGCGTTCGCTGAGGTGAACCTAATTCTTCTTTGCTTCACAGAGTGTATTTAGTCTCTAAACAGTACCAACCATTAAAAACACGTTTAAAACCTATTTTCTCCATTTTTACACTTCCAGGCTTCATTTGAGAGAGAGATTTCGTGGGTTTCCAAGGCCAAGTGATTGGGTAACTATTTTTCAATCTATTTCATGAATTTACATTGATTAAGTTTTTATTTTAACTTCTAATTGTGGGATTTAAATAGTGAAATTTGGGATTTTTGGGACTTTGATTTCTAAAACTTTAATTGATAATTTATCCCTCATCCTAGTTTCGTTTTTGAATTGGTTTTCACCATTGTAATTCTTATTACGAGAAGAACATTTTGATGTAATTTTTTTTAGATTTTGGGTGACTTTTTCTGGCATGGAATTTTTGACCATTGTACCCTTTTTCTATGAATTAATTAATTTTAGTCTCATTAGATTAGTTATATGATTATGGTATTATATGTAAATAGATTATGGTGATTTGGAGCACCATGGGAGGGGAAAACTGGCGGTTCCTTCTTGATTTTGAAATTTTCTTTGAAGCAAGTGGACTTCTAATCTTTTGTTAAGTATAAACGAACCTTGTATGCTACTATGTGCATAGATTTGAGTAATTTAGGGGGGGGGGGTAGAATTATGTCATAGTAGGTTTGATTATAATATTTCAAAATGAATGATTATCCTTATCATAATATATTAACTTGTAAATTAATGTGGATTCCTACCCTGTGTGATCTTGTGAATCAGTTGTTATTGATAGCGAGATAGTGCTTATATTGTGGTGTGTACAATATATTGATACTGTGGTGATATTGAGACACTTGAGAATTATTCGATTTCTATTATTAATATACATAATGCATATGGATATCTTGGATACTCTATTTCCTTGAACTTGATTAACGTGCCATTATTATATGTTTGCTTGATGATCCATTGATTATAAAAAGCCGAAGGGAAATGGTTCCAACAAGTGAAAATAAAAAGGAAGAAAATAAATAAAAAGCCGAAGGAAAATAGTTCCTACTAGATATAAAAGTTATTACTGAAGGGAATAGTTCCGGTGGATACATGGTCTATATATGACCACCGTAGGTTCTGACTGAGGCATATATATATACACTGGGTATGTATCATAAGGCATACATATATCATGATTATTTAACATTACATTGCATTGTATATATCTCATGACATCTATTTCATCTCATATCTTATCAAATTGATGTAGTTGTATTTTGTTTATGAGATTGAGCATTTATTGTACCACTGGTCTTGTTTTAAGTGTTGGATCTATTTATATACTAGTGTGCTGAGATAAGATGCTAGAAAATGAGTATGTCTATTTTATTATGATCTGTATATTATATTGTGCTGAGACTTTTCTGAGTGCAAGGTTGTAGTTCGGCGAATTATGGTTGGGATTTAAGGAGTTACTTGTGTTTTTTATTGCTTTACTTTAGGTTATTCCTTTTGTTGAGTTCCCCGTTGTTTGGTGCTTACCCCTTGCTACATTATTGTAGGTTGTGAGCCCAGTCCATCCTACTAGACTTCTTTCTTGTTGGATCGAGCTCACAGATTTCTTGCGAGATAGCTACCTATATCTTCGACAGGCGTTGAGGATTCCATTTTATGTTCTTATTTTATTTGAGGACTATATATTATGACTTTGAGAAATCTACACTTAGATGCTTATACATGTGGCAACAGTCTATGGATAGTTGTAGTTAGTTATCTTCCGCTTATCTATATTATTAGAGTGTTATGTTCTGCTTTTATCTTTATTGTTAGGTTGCTTGGGTTTTGGGATGACTCACCTCGATGGGCTAGGTAAGTGCCATCACACTTGAAATTTAAGTCATGAAAGTTTAGTATCAGAGGTGTAGGTTCATAGGTCTCACACGTGTACAAGTCCAGTTGAATAGAGTTGAGTAGAGTCTTCAGGATTGGTGTGGAGACGTGTATTACTTATCCTTGAAAGGCTACAGAGACTGTTAGGAAATTCTCTCTTATTCTTTCAATTCCTATCATGCGTGGTTATCGTGGGGTTTCTGAATATTGTGTGACCGTAAGCATGTGCACATACATGTATCTACCCCTGAAGGTGATCCTTTAGTGGTGGGAACTCGTGCTTGGTATTCTATGTGGGTACATAAGATGTCATCGTGTTCTTTGAAATTTGATCTTGCTATGAGAAAAAGGTAATAGACTTAGTGGATGAATGCATGGTCAGCTTTGGGTTACCGTATAATTTGAAAAGATTTAAGTGTGGTGAGGTCCAATGAGGTATGTCAAAGGTAGGGTATCGGAATAGAAGGAGCTAACTGAACAACTCTAAGATCTCTTAAGTAAAGGGGGTCATATGCCCTAGTGTGTCTTTGTGGAGTTCTACTATTTTGTTAGTGAAGAAGAAGGACGACTCTATGAGGATGTGTATTGATTATAGCCAACTGAATAAAATGAAAGTTAAGAATAAGTATCCTCTCCCTAAAATTAATAATTCTTTTGACTGGCTTCAAGGTGCAACCATTTTTTCTGAGGTTGATTTGAAATTTGGATATCATCGACTAAGGATCAGGGCTTCTAACATTCCTAAGATAGCTTTACGAATGTGATATGGGCATTATGAGTTTCTTGTGATCTCCTTTGGGCTAACCAATGCCCCACCAGCCGCATTTTTAGAGTTGATGAATGGTTTTTTTCGACCATATTTGGGGTTCTTGTTTTTGTTTTCATTGATGATATATTGGACTACTCCAATGTTAGAGAGGATCATTAGCGACACTTAAGGATTGTACCTTAGTGGCTTAGACAGGAAAGGTTACATGCCAAGTTCTCTAAGTGTGAGTTCTGGCTGAGTTCGGTAGCATTCCTTGGTCATAGTGTATAGGAAAAGTATTTAGTTTAATCTAGTGCAGATTGAGGAGGTTCGGGAATGGACTAGGCCCACTTCAGCTGTTAAGATTCATAGTTTTGTAGGCCAAGTTAGTTACTAGAGACGACTGTTCAGGGATTCTCTTCTATAGCAGCTCCATTGACCAAGCATACTCAGAAGAATGCTCCATTCTTGTGGTTGGATGAGTGTGAGTAGAGCTTCTAAAAGCTCAAGTATATATTGACTATAGTTTATATTTCGACATTACTAGAGGAGGGGGTTGATTGTACAGTCCATTGTGATACATTTGGGGTTAGTTTGGGTAGAGCCTAGATGTAGAAAAGGAAATATGATAGCTTACGCCTCTAGACAGTTGAAGGTCCAGGAGAAGAACTATCCTTACATAGCTTGGAGCTAGTAGTATTGGTTGTGTTTGTGCTAAATCTATGAAATTGCTATCTTTATGGGTTTCATTCTACTGTCTTTGCCGATTGTCATAGCCTACAATACATATTCAATCATAAGGACTTGAACTTGAGATGAAGGAGCCAATGTGGTAGTAGATGCTTCGAGTAGAAAGGCTTCTAGTATGGGGTGTCTTGCAGCTATACAGGTTGAAGAGAGCCCTTAGCTAGAGATGTTCAGAAATTGGCTAATGGATTGGTAAGATTATAGTTTTTGGTGTCGAGGATGTTACCTTCTCCGTCTACTAGACCTTTAGGGCGATTTGTAAATGTGGCATAGCGATTAGATAAATGATTATGTTATTTGTGCAATAATTATGGGATTACAATTCTTAAGTTGCCAGATGAGGGTTTCTTAGTATGGGCATAGAATGACATTATGTTCATTAAATTAGGTCCTTTACTAAGTCTACTTGGAGTGGATATATAACATGAATGACTATGAAACAATTACTATGGCGGTGTCTATGTTTATTAGGCTAAGGCTATGGATTGTGCTTCTTCTACTACCCATATTGTCTATAGAAGAAGGTATATTGCTTGGTGAGAGATGAAATCAATTTGATTATGTATGAAAGCTATTTGATGAGACAAAACGTGGACTATTCAAGTACGAACATCCTGGAGAGTATGATTTATTATAGTGGTGAATCTGGTGGGACTTCTAATGTGGTACTAGAAATATACAAGGATAGGATCATTGATCTTTTAATGCGGATACTAGTTACCAAGGAGTTATCAATTGTTGCATTTACTCAGGTGGCAGAATTTGGCATTATCGTCATATTTGAGGAGAACCAACTGGTTGTTATATGGATGCTTGGGGTTGGATTTGGTCATAAGAAAAGTCAAAGTGGTGAATCTTGGAACGAGTGTCAATATGTTTAAGTGTGGATTTTATTTCAAAAATCTATATAGGGACTAGCAACTTCATTGTAAGCCATGAGTAGCGAGTTGATATTGAGACAACAAGCATATGAACTAATAAGGTTTCAACAAGTTTACTTCAATGTGAATGGAAATGATAGTAAGAAAGTGCATATGGTTAACTGGTTGAGCCATTGAACTTGGCTTATATGACTTTAGATTGGGTTGCCATATCAACTATGAGTCCAGTTTTTTACTAGGACATGGTTTTGTTTACCTCATTCGGCATATGGTAATATGTGCACACTTGAATCACTAGAATTAAGAACCAGTTAGGTAAGATATGAAGAGAAGTTTATGAAGGTTGGCTCAAATGTGAGAATGGACTTCTTTATGGCTTTTGGTTTAGTGATTTGTACGACTTGGGTTACTAATGACGAGCATGATAAGATATATGAGGAAGCGATCGATGATAACTTAGGGTATACAATCTCTTGATATCTTCAAGGTATGTATTAGATCATGATTGAGAAGGAAATCAATTTTAACGTAGGAATCGAGATCCAAGATTTCATGGTAAGTATTCATTCATGATAATTGAATTTGTTAAGTTATAGATTAATTGGGTAATAAGGTGATTGGTTACGTTGCTTATTGGAAAAAATAAGGAAGTTGCATTTGATAAGTTGGTGTGAAGCAAAAGGCAATTTGCTGGGGAGTTTTTCTAATAAATAATAACAATACATGGGTTGGGAGCAAGTACATTAGCTTTAGACATCAAAGAGTTTCAGTATTTAGAATTGGGCCGTGAGTATGAGTTAAGCATCAATACATCCTTGCAGTATTGATGACAAGTACAAGTTAAGACAAGTGAAGGATATTAGACATTATGTATAGATTTATGGTTCAGAGTTATAAATTGTATGGATTTTGGCTTTGAGAATGTGTAATAATGTAGGGGTGGTCTGACTCACTGTCGAGTTATGAAAGATTATCGATCCCTTTTCAGAAAGTGTGGGTTGAATGACAAACAGTTATATGTGAAAAATTATGCATTTCATCTTAGGTTGGATTATTCAATCATAATACGTGACTCATGGGAGCATCACAGAAGGGACTTATGACTTTCTAAGGTCATCAATGATGTTGGATTGCATATCGATACTACTTCATTGGTGGAAGTTAACGTAAACTATCATAATAGGTTATTTTGATACTTAGCGGTAAGTAAAGGTTATGTGCTTATGGTATATAAATTCATGGGGTGATCAAGAATTTCTTGGGTTTGGCATGAGGGTGCGAGTGTTGGAGTGTGTATGTTGAGTTTTTTTTTCAAAAGAGTTAAAGGTGGTTGAAGGTGATTCCTAATAGAAGTGATTATGAGCTCATGAAAAAATATGGTTTCTGATTTTTTGGGGTATCTTTGCTGTTTAAGAACCAGATTTTAGCTATCATTCTAGCATTTGGGGTGTATTAGTGCCAGTACTAATTGAGGTTTTGAGCTTGGGAGTATCTGTCGCTGGTTGCTTTTACTGGTTGTTACCTCTCTTTTAGCTAAATTGATTGAATTTTTCTCTTATATATATATTTCCCGAGTATTGAAATTGTGTAACTTGAGTTCGGGGAGGATTATGTCAAGAGAATGAAAATTCGAATGAGTGTTGAGATGGTTGGTTTAGCACAATTGGCTAAAATATGTTCAAATTCACTATTGTCCTTAACCAAAAAAGGATCTCAGTTGCCTCGTAGATGCTTGGGTGGAATATTGTCCTGATGTATATAGTATGGTATGAGGGTGTTGATTCAAGTTTGGTTCATTGGCTATTTTATTGTTTGGTAGTTACTCTTGAAGGCAAAATTTCATATTGGCTTATAAGTCTTATTCTTAATGGTATTTATGATGTTATAACTCTCGGGAATGAGATCACTTGGAAGCGATTAATGACCTTGAGAATTGTATGATGGACTCTAGGTTACTTCATGTGAGGCCCTACTTTTTGCCTTATGTTCGAGAAACATAGTTTCTAGTGGTGAATGATGTAATGACACTAAAGGTCATTCTTAGCATTTTCGATCAAATTATCATTTTCTCCCTCCCAAAAGTTGCCTTGGATCATTTTTTGGTTAAGTCTAAAAGTTGAATTTTTGAAAATATTACAAAAGTTGAAAATTTTGTGTTTCAGAGTCATTTCGAGTTTTGAGTGTCACAATTCAATTATGTTGATTCCAACAGTTCTGAAATGCCAAATCTAGTCTAGGAGAACTTGCAAAATTGAATTTGGAGTTAAAACAGGGATTTTAGGCTCCAAGTTGTATTTTTAGCTAATTTTGGATCATAGGTTTGACTTTGGTCAACATTTGGGGTTCAGGTGCTCGTATTGAAAATTTATCAATTCCAGTAGTTCCGGATGGTGAAACTAACGCTAGAAATAGGCTTGTATTAATTTTTGGAGTTTCCAAGGGAAGTTTAGGTATTTCAAGTTTCAAACTAGTTTATTCGATTTGCATTGGTAAATGAGTCGTGGTTAAGCCTCTAAATCAATTTATTGTGATTCCGTTGATTTTGGATCGCAATTTCTGATATGGATAAATATTTGGTTTGTGAAATTTTGATTCCTGATGAGTTTCGAGTGCCTATTCTGAGTTTTAGTTTTAGCTGTGCATTGTTGGTGCATGTTTCTACTGCAGCCCTCTCTTACTCTCCGCGTTTTGGAGGTGAAATTGATTCTTCTCCATGTTAGCTGTCTAGGCCTCTGCGTTCCCAGAGGTGAACCTAGGTCTTCTCCGTGCTTGCGGAGTGCATTTAGTCCCTGAACAATATCAACCATTAAAAACACATTTTAAAACATATTTTCACCATCTTTACACTTCCAACCTTCATTTGAGAGAGAGATTTCGTGGGATTTCAAGGCAGAGTGATTGGGTAACTATTTTACAACTAATTTCATTGATTTACATTGATTACTTTGTGATTTTAACTTCTGATTTTATGATTTAAATGATGAAATTTGGGGCATTTTGGGACTTTCATTCCTAACTTGAATTGATGATTTCTCCCTTATCCTAACTCCATTTTTGTTAAAGATTTCACTATTAAAATTTTTATTATAAGGATAAAATTTTGATACAAAAATTTTTAGATATTCGGTGATTTTTTCTGGCATGGGACTTTTGATCATTTTATCCTTTTTTCTGAATTAATTGATTTTAGTGTCATTAGATTCGTTATATGATTATGGTAGTATATTTGAATAGATTGTGGTGATTTGGAGAACCATTGGAGAGGGAAAGAGGCAGTTCCTTCTTGATTTTGAGACTTTATTTGAGGCAAGTAGACTTCTAACCTTTTTTTAAGTATGGATTAACCTTGTACACTCCTATGTGCATTTATTTGAGTACTTTGGGGGATAAAATTATGTCATCGTAGGTTTGATCATAATATTTTAGTGTAAATGATTGTTCTTATTATAATATATTGACTTATAAATTAATTGTGGATTTATATCCTATGTGATCTTGTGAATTAGTTGTTATTGATAGCGAGATAGTGCTCATATTGTGGCATAGTTGATACATTGATACTGTGGTGATATTGAGACACTTGAAAATTATTCAATTTCTATTGTTGATATACATGATGCATATGGACATCTTGCATACTCCAAATCCTTGAACTTGATTAATGTATCATTATTGTATACTTGCTTAATGATCCATTAATGATGAAAAGCCGAAGAAAAATGGTTCCGATTAGTGAAAGAAAAGGAAGAAAAGAAACGAAAAGCTGAAGAAAAAATGGTTCCAGCTAGAGGTAAAAATTCTTGCCGTATGAAAATGGTTCTAATGGGTATATGGTCCATGTATAGCTCCTGAGGGTTCCGACTGATGTATATATATATGTTTAGTGGATGTGTATCATAGGACAAACAAGCATCACAATTATTTGACATTACATTGAATTGTATACATCTCATAACATCCATTTCACTCATATCTTATCGGATTGATGTAGTTGTATTTTGTTCATGAGATTGTGCGCTTATTGTACCCCTCATGTTGTTGTAAGTGTTGGATTTATTTATATACTAGATTGTTAGGATACTATGCTAGAATATGAGTATGTTTATTTTACTGTGATCGGTATATTATATTGTGCTGGAACTTTTCTAAGTATAGGGTTATAGTTCGGCGGATTGTGATTGGGATTTAAGAACTTACTTATGTTCTTCATTGCTTTACTTTAAGTTCTCCATTGCGTGGTACTCACCCCTTACTACATTTTTATAGGTTATGAGCCCGATCCATCCTGCTAGACTTTTTTCTTGTTGGATCGAGCTTTCGGATTTCTTGCGAGGTAGTTGCCTATGTTTTTGGCAAGCCTTGAGGATTCCATTTTATGTTCTTGTTCTATTTGAGTACTAGACATTATGACTTGTATTTCATTTGAGTAATCTACACTTAGATGCTTGTACATGTGACACCAATCTGTAGGATAGTTGTAGTTACTTATCTTCCGCTTATCTATATTATTTGACTGTTATCTTCCACTTTTCTATTTATTGTTAAGTTGCTTGAGTTTTGAGATAACTCATCTCAGTGGGGTAGGTGAGTGCCATCACACTGAAAATTCGAGTGGTGACATCAGCATCTCCAAAGAATGAGTATGATTTAGAGAGGCCTACAAACTCTGTTCAAATACCTGTCATATGAGGAAATGTCACTATACCGACTTTTTTATCACTATAGCGAATGTGTGGATGTTGTTGTAGCAACACTTTTTATCGTTATAGCAAAATTAGAAAAGAGACTTTTAGACCCCTAATGCCTCATTTTAAGCAGTTTCCACTATTTTTAAACTTTGAGAGCACAACTTGAATGACTTTTCACTCAATATTTTGAAGGCTTTTATTAAAAATATATATATTTCACTCCTTTTATCATTATCCATTGATTTTAATATCAACTTTGGAGTTTTCATTGGGAAAATTGAGGCTTTTTAATAAATATGGATTTTTCATGAAATTGATGATTATAAGCTCATTTTAACTCCATTTTCAAATTGGTTTTCACTGATGGTTTCTTGATCATTAGAGAAATCCTTTCGCCTAAAATTTTCAGAATTTTGGCCTTGATTTCTGATAGTAAATTTTTGGATGTTTTTTCCCTTTTCAGGAATTCTATGATTTGGTAATTTTACCTTCGAATTGTGATTACAAATTCATTTTTGAATAGATTATGGTGCTTTAACTTGGATTCAAAAGGGAAAGACACTTTTTTTAGAGTGATTGTTTAGCTAATTTGAGGCAAGTGGATAATAAATCTTGTTGAGTTTAATTGAACTTGGTGTTTTCTTTTTTTTTTTTGTAAAAATGGGGACTAGTAAAATGATTAGCGAATATGATTAGGTAAAGAAGGTATGTTGATGAGATAATGCGTATGATTGACTCTTAACTTGATTTGTAATTGTTGATGATGTTGATCCTTGTTTTGAGAATGTAGATGATGTTTGTACTATGGATTGTTGAAAATATGGTGTCGATTTCTATGGATTTAATTGTTGAACTTGATTCTTGTTTATGTGAACACACTTATGGAGATAGTCTATAGGTGACAATTGAACTAGTCACATAGTTTAGTAATTACTGGGGTTATTGAATCAAATACTTGAGAATCATGGATTAATGAGGAAGTTGACCTAAGCTATGATGATAGAGTAGTTGATGACAACATAAAGGTGTTTATTTTTTTCTAATTGTCAAACTTTGATTTATGTTACATAAATTTATCTATTGAAATATTTTGTGTGAATATTAAGTTAAATGTGTATCTTGACATATTGTTGGAATTGTTTAACTAAGTGCTTATTAAATATGGACTTAAATAATGAATAGTCCTAAGTTATGATAACAAGAGATTACTGAAAGACTTGAGCTATGATATGATGTGATATACATAGACGAATCTAGGAATTCAAGAACATGGGTGCAACATCACTTTATTTTTAAAAAAGGGACAAAATGATGTTGCTGGTTGAAATTGAACCCACAACCTTCATGCTAATAAAGAGGCCTTGAACCAGTAAACCAACTTGTCATTTTAAGGATGGGTGCCTTTAGTTAGTATTTAATATATTCTTTAAGTATTATACAAGTAATATATCGAATTTAGTCGGATGACTACGGGTTCCTGTGGCCTAAAATTAGCATGTAAATTCACCCCTGGTGATATATATGTAATGCGTTGATGATGATATAAGTGTGAAACAATAATGAGAATGAATGATAATTATTGAGTAAATGATTTATGCTAGACATCTTGTATATTCTTATACTTATGAAAGTAACTATTATGTTCTGATGACATATACTTGCTTTATGTCCAACTGATGATGAAAAGACAAAAGAAAATAATTTCGACTAAATGATAACGAGATTGATTTGATGTGATTATTAAATGTATAAATATTATTGACTCTTTTATACTTTCATGAGCATATGATATGTGGTTATGTGTTGCATTGAATCATGCCGAAGAAAAATGGTTCCAGCAAAAAGAAAAAGTAAAAGAAAGGTGAAGGAAAATGATTCTGGCAAAAGAAAAATAAAAGAAAGAAAAGTCGAAGGATAATATTTCCGACAAAAGAAAAAGAATAAAATGCCAACAGAAAATAATTTTGACAGATACATAGTTCATGTGTTAGGACCCGTAACTTAACTTAAATCCCGAAAGTCCTTAATTGGCTCGATTTAATAAAGTTTGGGAATGAATGCAACATTTATTTTAAGTTTGGTCCTTAAGGATAATTTGAGGTGGGGTCACAGTGTATATGTAAGCTTTTGATTGGTCCAAGTGGTATATTTGGTGTCTATATATACAAGCATATACCTTGTACAAGA
>JAOTQJ010175660.1:0-24228 GCA_025642045.1 Solanum sejunctum | reverse complement strand
ACAATTTGGGTCTAAGTATAAGCTAAGTTCATTCTTTGCCACTCTTATCCTAATTTAATCCCATCCATAACTTTTGAGTCCTTGAAAATCCATGAATAGTGTTCATTGGATCGAAAGCTAAGTAGTTGGAAAGCTATGGGTTCTATTGTTCCGAAATCACTTTAGAAATTGTTTTGAAGCCTGCTTTAGAAATGTGTATGATGGGAAATTAAGCAAGTTCCTTTGAAATCACCTCTATGCGTAGATTTGAGCAAGTTTGACAAAATTTCATAAACGGATAACTTCTTGATTTCAAAAATGAACATTTGGCATAATACTAAGTTTTTGAAACTAGTTTTTATGCATGCCATTTTGATTTGGCATCATGACGTGTGAGTGCTTGGCCCCTTCGCCCCGTCTCACGTGAGTGCTTGGCCCCTTCGCCTAGGTTCACTTATATAATGGGCATGATGACCTTTACACATTATGATACATGAGTGCTTGGCCCCTTCGCCTCGGCTCACCTACCCTATGACGTAAGTGTGTGGCCCCGTCACCTTGACTCACCTATACTACAATTGGGACTTGTGTTGGAGATTTCGGGGATTTGAAACTTCTGGTGTTATGCTGTGGTATAGCGCGAGTTTAGAGGTCGCCATCATTCCCCTCCGATATACATTACTTTGATATTTTAAATAAAGAATTATTTTGATGTTTTTATATAGGTTTGACTCATATATTTTCATTCAGAATATTACTCTCATTTATATTTCATACTTTTAGCTTTACATATTCACTACGTATTTCATATTGACCCTCTTCCTTCGGGGGGGCTACGTTCATGCCCGCAGATACTGACGCACAGGCTAGAGAGCCACCTTCTTAGGATCTCTGTCTACCGTTAAAGTGCTTCCTTTGCATCAGGAGAAGATCTTTTGGTATATACATGTACACTTATTTTCTATATTTTGCATTTATGTATATTCGAGGGTATGATGGGTCCCTATCCCATCCCATGATTCAGTTCGTATGTTTAGAGGTCTGTGGATTCATGTGGGTGTCGGATATTTTGTTTGGTATGACTTTATATGTATGATACATTTGTAGGGCAGTTCTACCACAGCGGTGACCTTGTCGGCCCATATATATATGTATATTGATGTTTGCTGTTTGCTAGGGGTCGCTGTTTGCAGGTGTGGTTAGTTAGTAAAACAGAGGAAACTCTGTTGAAATTTTGATAAATTTCTTAGCTATTATAAATGGAAATCCAATTTAGTGTTTGTCTGGGTGCCCAATCGACACTAATCACGATCCCTGGGTTGGGTCGTGACAAATTATTTATGTATTCATGATATATGTGACTTTATAAACCATTTGACGTTGATGGGAAGATGGTGTTTATGTTATGATATGATTGATACATTGAAACTATGGTGATAATGAAACATTGATGATGTTGAGACCGTGATGACATTAAGGCACTAATGATATTGAGATACTGATGATATAATATATTGATGATATTGAGATATTGATGGTATTGAGAAACTGAGATCATTATGATGTTGATACTATGATATAATTGTGATTCATGTATCTTACATTTATTATTATTTGTGCATTGATACTTGTGATGGTTGTGTCTGAGATGTGAATAAGGTAACAAGTAGATTGGTGGATAAGGACTCTACCAGTCGAGCCGAGGTAATATGCGGTGGTCTAAGGTCATTTCTGAATAAGTGACATGATCCGAGGTTATTGCCGACCATAATCACAGATACATGGTCCATGTGTAGACCCATGGGTTCTGCCTAAGGTAGTCATCTGGTCATTTGATGTGCATTTTAGGGGACAGATATGCATCATGATTATTTGACATTGTATTACACTATATACATCTCATGTCATTCACTTCACCTTATATCATATTTGATTGATTGTCTATTGTTTATGAGATTGTATACTTATTATATCCCTAATCTTGATGTAAGTGTTATATCTATTTATGTACTTGTGTATTGAGATACTATGCTAGATGTTGAGTATATTTATATTTCAGTGATTGGTATATTATACTGTGTTGGGACTTTTTTGAGTTCAGGGTTGTATTTTGATAGATTGTGGTTGGAATTTAAGGAGTTACTTGTGTTCTTCATTATTTTACTTTAGGTTAGTTCCATTTGTTGAGTGCGCTGTTGTTTGGTGTTCACCCCTGCTATATTTTGAAGGTTGTGAGCCCGATCCATCCTGCTAGACTTCTTTCTTGTTGGATCTAGCTTCAAGATTTCTTGTGAGCTAGCTGCTTATGCCTTCAGCAAGCCTTGAAGAATCCATTTTATGTTCTTATTCTATTTTAGGACTAGATATGATGTTATATATTTCCTTTAAGCATTCTGTATTTAGAGGTTTGTACATGTGGCACCAATTCTTGGGAAAGTAGTTGTTGGTTATCTTCCACTTATTTATATTATTAGACTATTATCTTCCACTTATCTTGTTATTGTTAAGTTGTTTGGGTTTGGTTTGACTTGCCATCACAACCCGAGCCTACAGCCTAGCTGTGACATGGAGAATGGGAACCCAAGGGGATCTCCAAACAAGCCTCTTAAGCATACATAACACATCCTTGGTTTAGCGGAAACATAAAAGAGAAATAAGCACATAAGACACAATTTCTAAGGGAAGTGGGGCTTTGGACTCACGCTATGGGGATGTTATAGGGAAGAAGATGATCAGTAGCTCCAGTCCTACATGGTTAGATCATATAGGCAAAAAGTATGTTAGTACTTGAAATGAACTAAGTATGCGGAGGGCAATGCAACAAGGAATATGAGTTATAATAATCAATATGCATAATCATAATCAATGGACATGAGTTCAATATGACATAGATTATCAATGGTCAAGTTAGAACATGCATGTAGATAGTTAAACCTACATAATATATCATATATATATATATATAGTAGGAGATCCTAACCGACAAATAAGACCAAGCGAGCTGCTACTTGAAATCCCAATGTTCACTCCACACCGAATGAAGGAGTGATTAAGTAACATGACCTAGTTGGATCCACTAGTAAAAGCCCATTTAGGAAAATAATATAAACCTATGGTCGCACATAGTTAAGAGACCAAGACTTTATATAAGGACTCCTTGGGTCGCGCCCCCACCTTAAGCCTCTTTCGGTACTAGGACAATGAAAGGCCCCAAAATTTGCTTTGGAATGCCTATAATTGTAATTTTCATATATGTCAAATTTATGCGTGATCTCAAAAAATTAACACTGTATTCATGATTAGGGGAAAAATTGAGTGGGGAATGGGCATAACCCAGACTTTAGAAGACCCGTAGCAAAAATAATTTTTACTAATTTTTTATTTTTAGAGAGCATTTGCAGCCCAGGCGTGGAGCAGTGTAATTTCTCCTTTGCGTTTGGTCTGCATCACAGACAGGATGTGGACTAGTATAAAATTTTCCCCAATTTTCCTTACTTGTCCAGGGGTATTGGGGTCATAGCCCCATGCCCATCTAAACATGAAATCTCCTATACTTATCGATTTTTCAACTCCATAACTTACAAAACCCTCTCTAAAACCTCTCCAACAATTCATCAAAATGCCCATCCAAATCCAAGGATTTTAACCTCACTTTTGATTTCAAGAACTCAGTCCAATCTTCAAGTCTTCTTCAAAGTTTACATTAATAAATTCAAAGTTTAGGTATGTGAGTTTCATCCATTGGGTCCTTTCACCCATCGAGTCCAACCTTTCTATTTCATGAAAATTGCATGATTTTGAGTTGTATTACCTGTGGGTACCTCTTATTTTGAATTATGAGTAAATTATGTTGGAGTTTTATCAAATATCAATTGATTATGGATGAATATGTATTTTTGAGTTATCCCATGAGTTGATCTATATCTATTGAGATTATATATGATTCAAGCTATGAAAACTATGAATTATTGTGAAGTTTTGATGTGAAATTCATGATACCCAAGATGGGGTTTTACTATGATATTGGTGGGCTGATTTTAATGAATTTGAAATACATTGATCTTACTATTTCATGATCCATACACTTGAATTTATATGATTTAGAGCATGTGTCCTTATGTGTCCACCAAGTGTTTGATAAAATGTCATGACAAGAATTCTAAGCCATTGATAAGCTATTGCAAGCTTTTACATGTCAAATGATTTCAAGATGATTGTGGGCTTTTAGGCATGTATTATATTCAATAAAATATCTATGATTTTACAAGTTACAAGTTAAGCCCTATTTCAAGATTTTCACCTCTTGTGAGTTATTCATGTTAAAGCAAGGGTTCATGTATGATTATTTACTCTCATGTTCAAGTTAGGCTCACAATAGAGGTAAAGCATGTTTCAAGAGCTACTCATGTCATGTTTCCATGTTTCTTACAAGTTATACAAGATATAATTATTTCAAATATTCTGTGGGAGTCAATTTAGCACCAATTGAGGCTTAAGATGGGGTCTCAGCCCAAGGGATCCTTATATAAAGTCTTTTGTCTCTAAACTATGTGCCACCATAGGATGATTTATTATACCCTTGCTATACTAGTGAATTCATCTAGTCATGTTATCATGTTTGGTTTGCCTTGGCAAGTAGACCACACCTAGATGAGGAGTGTCATGCCCATCCACCTGACTGAGGGGGAGTCATTCCTTGGATTCCTGTTGTATATACTTGGTCTATGTTGGTTAAAGTCTCCTCCCACATATATGTATGATGTATGTCTTATGCAATCTAAATGCAAGCATGTTTGCTTCAATGATTGATGATACGTGGCATATTGAGATTGTATCTATTGTCTATATCTTACGCATTTTGATTATATTGGCGTATATCTTTGTTGCATTGCATTCTGCATACTTATTTTATTTAAATGTACTAACACATACTTTATGCCTACATAATATTACTATGTAAGGACTGAAGCACCTTCTGAGCATCCTCCACGTGGGTAGTTCAGTACTTTAGAGATATGCATTGGTGAGTCCTCAAATCCGAGGACACTATCTACATTACTCTTGCTACTTTGAGACTTTATTATGTTGAACACTTATTATTCTGAGGGTGAGCCTAGAAAGTATCTTGGTCCCTGCTCCATTCCAAGTTAGAGGTGTTATTGGATATTATGATGTACTTATGCTATGAGCTTGACTCTTTTATGCCTTTATGAATATCAAGTTTTCCTTTAATCCTGCTTCCCTTTTTATTATATTTATTTTGTTGTTTATTTTGCTTCTGCGACCAAGGATCTATAACTAATGTACTAAGAGGCTTGTTTGGGATCCTTTTGGGCTCCCATTCATCATGTCATATGTAGGCCCTAGCCTTGTGTCATGAAGAACTTGGTATCAAAGAACTAGGTTGTTAGTTATCCTTGGAAATCCAATGCACCGCGTCAATTAGAGTCTTATTCATGGTTATGAAACACACCACAACTATGAATAGGAGGCTATGAGGTGTGTTAGGAAATGTTTCACTTCTTCATGATCTATATTGTGCGGAGAGCTAAGTCATCTAATGGTTATTACTTATTCCTAACCATTATGTTTCAGAATATGTCTTAAGTCATTCAGAATGGTTTATAGGATAATACCGATCTCTAACATGACGGTCAACTTTCCAATGGTAACATATCAAATGTGGAGGTTCATAATGCTCTATGGCTATTGGCTAAGGTTGTAATCGCTCGACTCAATCAACAAGTGGGTACCTCCGAGACTTCAAGGGACAAGAAGAGGGAGAGGAAGTCTAAAAGGGACCGAGTTGATAGTGCCTCATCTTCTACTCATCTGCCTGTTCCCAATTACGAGAAGAAAAGGATCCCTTTTGCCACTTGTCAAGGGTGGCAAGAAGCATCAAGAAAGGTTTTTTATGGGCAACAAAGGTTATTTCAAGTGTGGCGGTGTTGGGCATAAGATGAGAGATTGCCCGGTGTCCTCAAAGGAAGGAAAAAGAAGGGCTCAGTTTGAAACTAGGCTTCCATATGCTAAGCCCGGTGGCAATTATGGAGCAACCCATCCTAGGTGCCCAAAATATGGGAGAAATCATAGTAGCACATGTTGGAGGAACATGAGTGCATGTTTATGGTATGGAAAGATGGGCTACAAGGTTGTTGATTGTCCATATGTTCAAAGGAAAGGCAAAGGTGTTGTTGTTCAAGCTTCTCATACGTGCAACAAGTGTGGAAGGTACCATCCGGGAGATTGTTTGGCTGATTGAAATGACCCAAAAAGTGCTCAAAAATGTGCCTCGAAAGTTCCCTAAATCGTAATGTCCATATATATTAAAATTCATGCATTATACCAAAAATCCAACTTCATATTCTTTTTTAGGGGGTCAAATTGAGTGGAAAATGGGTCTAACCCCGATTTTAGAGCAATAGCAAAATTTGAAAATCACAAAAATGCAATTTCCAGAGACTATCCCCACCCCTAGCACAATGCTCCAAGGGCGCGCTACAGTGTATTTTGTGCACTTTTACTTGTCTAGTCCAAGGCCTTTGGGTCTTGGGCCTAAGTGTTTTCATATGTGAAAATGCCTATATTTAGCTTTATTTAACCTCATATCATTCAAGAGATTTCCAAATACTATCTCAAACACTTAGACAATATTTTATCTCCCAATTTCAAGTCCCAAAACTCATCCGAATCTTACGGTTCTCATTCAAGCTTGAAGTCTCCATCTCCAATCTTTTTCAAGGATTCTCCAAAGTCAAGGTATGTGGGTTTCTTTCATGGGTTCCTTTCACCCATGATAACCAAGAGCATAATTTAAAGTTGATTTACTCATGACTGCACACCATGTTGGGGTTTCATGAAATTACAATTGTTTTAGCATGTTTTGAGATGTGAATCTAAGATCTATTATGAGATTTGATGAAGGGCTTTGATGTATATGGCTTGAGAATGTTACCAAGTATCTACTGATGGTTTTATATTGAATTTCTAGCATGATTACACTCTTGAATTGCATGATTTTACACTTGCACTACACACCGGCCAAGTATTTGATAAAATATCCAGATTATGATTTCTTGAGGAATTGAAGGCCCAATCCATATCTTATGAGTTGAATGACTATATGATGATGAAAGGAATGTATGTATATGATATTATCTCTATAGTGTTGAGAATTTACCAAGCCTCACTCGGGGGGTTGTAGGCCTCTGTAACTTTGTTGAGGGGTTTATACCTCTATCGCCTAGCTCGGGAGGTGGTAGGACCATGCAACCATGTCAAGGGATTTGTACCTTGATAAACATATTGGGGGTTTGTACTCCATCAACCATGTTAGGGGTTCGTACTCCATTAACCGTGTTGGGGTGTTTGTAAATCATCAACCATGTTAAGAGGGTTTCTACCTTATCAACCTATTGAGGGGTTCGTACCTTATTCGCCTCTCCAAGGGGGTGGTAGGACTTGGATATTCACTAATAATGGTCTCTCCTAACATATGTATTATGTTCTATGTAAGCATGGCTTTACTTCAAAGCATCATTTATACATGTCATATAGTTATATGCTTACCCATTGTCTATCTTATGCATTTTGCTTAATATGCTTATCACTTGTTGCATTGCATCCTACATACATAATACATTCAAATGTACTAATATATACTCTATGCCTATATGATGTCACCATGTAGTAATTGGAGCCTCACTTGATCTTTCTCCTCCACGTGGCTAGTTCGACTTCTTTCAAACTCTTTGGTGAGTCCTTCATTTTGGGTATGATGTCATGATCTCATACTACATTTCAAAACTATCTTCTTTTATGTATATGTTGACCATGAGGGTGAGCCCAGTAGCTTGTTTTAGCCCCCGCTAAGTATCTAAGCTTTAGAGGTGTTGTTGGATATGTTTTGTACCATGCTATGAGCTTGACTCTCTCTTGGCTCTTGATGTTTATGATATGAAAGTTGTCCCTTAGCCCTATTTTCCCTATTTACTATCTCTTGTTGTATTTTATTGCTTCCACGACCAATGATATGTAATAATATGCTAAGAGGCTTGATTGGTGTCCTTTTCGGTTTCCCATACGCCGTGTCACATCAGGCCCTAGGCTTGGGTCGTGGCACCAGTTTGAGTGCATGTTCCAAGTATAGCACAAAGGATCACAAGTTGAGATATTGTCCACGAGCTATAAGGAATTTTGAGAATGACCATCGACGATCTCAACCATATCCCTCTTAGGGTCACTATATTTGGAGTAGTGCATCACAGGTATGTTAAAGGTTTTGATTATGATGTGTATGCATTGATAGATCTGGGTGCCATTTTTTCTTTCATTACTCCTTTTGTTGCCAAAAAGCTTCATGTGAGTCCTAAAGTACTGTGTGAACCATATGAAGTGTCTACCCCCGTTGGTAAGTCTATTGTTGCTAAAAGAGTCTATAGAAATTATCTTGTCTTCATATTGCATAAAGTCTTTCCTTGTTATTTTATTGAATTAGATATGATAGATTTTGATATCATTCTTAGGATGGACTGATTACATGCATATTATGCTTCCATTGATTGTAGAACCCGTACGGTTAAATTTCACTTCCCTAATAAGCCCGTCCTTGAGTAGGAAAGTCATAATGTGTTGGTGAAGGGTAGATTCATTTCTTGTCTTAAAGACCAAAAGTTGATTTCTAAGGGTTGCCTTTATCATCTTGTGAAGGTTGGGGATATTGAGTCCAAAGTCCTTCCTAGGAAGTCGGTTCCGGTGGTTAATGAGTTTCTTGATGTCTTACCCGATGGGCATCCCGGTGTTTTATCATGACCCAAGCCTAGGGCCTAGATGTGACACCCTAAGGAACCACACACAAGCCTTATAGCATTTCATTACACATCCTTGGTCACGAAAGCATTTAAAATGACAATAAGCGATAAGCATAAACAAGAGGAAATAGGACTAAGGGTAAGCCTTCATGTTATAAACATCAAGAAGCATGAGAGTCAAGACTTATAGCATAGATACATAACATGTCCAACAACACCTTTACTATATAGATAAAAGCGGGGCCAAGACAAGCAACTAGACTCACCCTCATAGCTAATGTATACATAAAAGAAAGATAGTTTAGAACATAGCATGAGATCATAAGCAACGTCCTCGGAATGTAAGACTCACCAACAAGATTTAGTGAAGCCGTAATAGACATGTACGTGGAGATGCTCAAGCGGGGCTCCCGGTTCCTACATGGTGATATCACATACTCATAGAGTATGTGTTACTACATTGGAATGTACTAAGTATGTAGGATGCAATGGAATAAGAGATACGTAATAATCGATAATCAAAATGCATAATCATAGCAAGAGATAGTGTATTAGCAACATGACATACATGAACAATACTTGTAGTAAAACATTCTTGAAAATAACTATACTTACATAGCTCGTTTAACATAATAAGGTGACACAAGGGTAAAGAGATAGCATAGTTCATAACCCCTACATATAAACAGGAGATAATGAATAGCACATTAGGGTATAAAGTAGTATAGGTCAAACCCGTACATGTGTGCATATGAGGGTAAGTCATACCACATAGTTCATAACCCCTTCATATGAGTATATTGAATAACCCCAAATTATACACGAGGGTAACGTGTAGATCATAGTTCATAACCCCTACATGTAAAAATGAGTAAGTGAATAGCACATGAGGGTAAAGATAGTATAAGTCATAACCCCTACACATGTATATATTGCATAACCTCAAACCAAACATGAGGGTAAGGACTACAACATAGTTCACAACCCCTATGTGTAGACATGAGTAAATGAGTAGCATTCATTCATACACGAGGGTAAGGTGTTCATCGTAGTTCATAACCCCTACATGTAGGAATTAGACTTGCATTAGAGGGTAAAACATATAGCATAGTTCATAACCCCTTCTAATAGGCTTCACAATTGACAAGAGCATAAGCCTTAGCATAAGAACCCAATAGCTCATCAACAATTCCCAAGAATATAACAACATGAGAGCCCAACAATTCAGTTGCAATACCATAGGAGCTTTACATGATTTAAACACACATATAGATTACTTCCATCATCATTTCATCATCACATTGTCATTCAACTCGTAAGATATGCATTAGACCATCAATTCCTCAAGAACCCTAAACCGAACATTTTATCAAATGCTTAGAGTGTATAGTGCTAGCGTAAAATCATGCAATTTAAGAGTGAAATTATGCTAGAAAATTCAATGTAAAACCTTCAATATATACTTGGTAACACCCACAAGCAATATACAACAAAATACTTCATCAAATTTTACAATAGACCTTGATTTCATATCTCAAAAGATAGCAAAACAGTCACAATTTCAAAAATCCCAGCATAGTGTCTAGTGATTTTCATAATAAATAAGATCCATGAGTAAATCAACTTAAAGTCATGCAATTTTTAATAAAAGGAAGCTTGGAAATCATGAGTGAAAGGAACTATGAAAGAAACACACATACCTTAGCTTTGGAGATGAACTTGATGAAGATTGGAGATGAAGACTTGAAGCTTGAGAGGAAATCCTTAGATCTGGAAAAGGTTTTGCCACTTGAAACTTGAGAGAAATATAACACTAAGTGTTTTAGTGAGTATTGGGGAATGTTTTGTATGATATGAAGGAAAAATATGGATAAGTATAGGTATTTTCTCATGTGGGAAGGCTTAGGCCCAAGACTTAGTAAAAACTGGGCTTAAAATAACACAAGAGTGTGTCGTGGAAGGAACGTGCACTTTACACTGGAAATTGACACTTTAAAATTTTGGATTTTACTATGGTTGCTCTAAAATGTGGGTTAGACCCATTTCCAATTCAACTTTTCCCCCTGAATAAGAATATGAAGTTAGATTTTCAAAATAACACACGGATTTTGAGATATATGGAAATTACAATTCCAGGCACTTCTGAGGCACTTTTTGGGGTCGTTACAATATCTCCCCCTTGAAAGCATTCTTCCTTAAATGTCAAAGAAATGTATACGAGAAGAGTAATCATGAAAAATCAGCCCCAACAAGAATGCAACAATACATTTATAACATTTCTGAAACATCAACATAAGTATCAAAAATCATCATGAACTTGTTAACATAAACATGGATGCATGCAAAGCACATAGGGACTGAAATATAAATCTTGGAATCATGAAAGGACTTGACATGTCATCATAAGCTTGAATAGAAATGAAAGAGATATGGTTATTGTTTCTCCATGCCCGCTCCCTAGGAGACTCTTTCGACTAGACAAACCTTCCAAAGAGCCTTAACAAACACCACATCCTTTCTAGTCAACTTTCCACCCTTCCATCCAATACCTCTAGTGGGACCTTCTCCTTAGTCAACTTATCCTCCACAACAGCCACAATCTCAAGGAGTTCTTTGACACTAGAGTCATCAACACATCCCCTCAACCTAAATGCATGAAGAACCGAACAAACCATAACCATATCACTAGGTCAATCCACCCTTATGCAATTTTACCAACCTACCTCCACATTCTATAGGACTCATAACCCTAAACTCATTTGTCAACCTTAATCAAACATAACCCACTTCGTACCATAAACCACCCCAAGAGCTCCAATGCATCAACCCAAATTCCACCAAGATTAAAAGACAAGACTTTACGTAATAAGAAAATAGAGCAACCCTTATAAGCCTTTCTATCACCAATAGACCCACATAGCCAAATCTCACTAGCAACAAGGAATAATGAAAGGAATAGTGACTTCCGAAGCCATCTTTATCAATCAACTTTAAACACACACACAAGCCACTTAGTACAAATTGTCACCATCTCCCCCTTAGGAGACAATCTCCACTCAACCGTCCCTCACTAGTACCTCCAACTCTATCAAGATGGAAATCAAAGCCTTATTTTACTAGACCCCTTCAACCATATAAAGATTTGGAACCAATCAGAGCCTCTACACTACCACCTTCTTGTCACATAAAGGTCTCCACTTTCCATAATTACCAAGCAACCTCACCTCCTCCGAATTCACAATATCACCCTCATATGATTCACAAGATCTCTCCACTTCTGGAAGTAATCGACATACCATCACCAAGAACACCACAAAAATAACAAGGTAGGGATTAAAGATCCTATTCATGAGGCCTATAGACATAACCGAGGCATAAGTCAACCAAAAGACACCACCCCAAATTTAGCATACTGGAAAGGACATTTAATAGCTCATTAGTCACTAGAAACAACTCAATAGGACTAACTTAGGCTCAACGCCCCTAATTCTTACAAGATGATAAATGTAATCCTGTGGAGATTAATTGTACCCTAAAACAAGAAATAGACTTAGCCCCTTCACTACCACTCAAGATGGGTTGTTAGGGAATTGAAATCTAACTCTAGGTCCCTACCATCAATGGTGACACAACATACATGCAAATAATTGACACCAAGTATAATCTCAAACTCACCACATCAAATCCAACAAAACTATAAGTCAAGATCTAAATGCAACATGACCACGAAACAACTTCCATAGACCTTTCTAGCAATAATAAACACACTAATGGTATATACACAAAAGTCCACATAACCATTCGGTACACACAGGAAGCCCACTAACAACAAAAGGAAACTCTAACATACCTGTAGCAACATAGGGCGCCTCATCTACCCTTGCCTCTTTTGATGAGCATAGAAGCGAGTATGTCTTGGAGCACTTCCTTGATCAATATACCCACCTTGGGTCTCTTGATTCACATGAACACCTTATTCTTGAGGACGGCCCTCCTTGCCCCTATTCTGGACATAAGGACAATCAATAAGCTTGTGACCTTCCTTTCCACACCCATAACACGCACTTGAATTGTTTAAGCATTTGCTATGATGATGCTTTTCACATTGTGGGCATTTTGGAAAATTCATTCCACCATCGCCTCCTTGGAACCTTAGTCTATCCATTCCTTCCATAGCAAGCCCCTTGTTTGGAGAACTAGAAGACCCTTGGCCATGAAACTAGATACCTTGTTGGAACCAGTCATCCTCAAACGAGCCCTCTTGGACTCTCCACTCCTCTTCTTCCTAAGCTTTTCACCCTCAAGTTATTCGGCATAAATATTAAGGCAGGATAAATCCATATCATTAATCAACATAGCAGACCTACATTCTTCATTCACCAAGTCGAAGACATCCATCACGAATTTGTTCATCCTAGCCATTGGGTCGGCAACTAAGTGAGGAGAATACTTAGAGAGTTGGTTGAACTTGAGGGCATATGCCCTCACACTCATTGACCCTTGTCTCAAATTCATGAATTATACCAATTTAGCTTTCCTAAGTTCAAGGGGGAAGAACCAATTAAGAAAGGTCACCATGAACTCTTCCCATAGAACCACATTGTTAAATTCCTTCTCCTCCCTCCATTGGTTGTACCATATTTGTGCTACCCCTTGGAGTTGGTTGGTTGCTAACTCCGCCTTATCTTCTGATCTAATACCCATGATATCCAATAACTTATAAGTTTCATCAATAAACACTCGTGGGTCTTCATCTACTTTGGTAGGCTCATCCTAATGAAGTTTATCACCCGAGAAGATAGTGTAGGAGCATGAAGGTCTTGGTCCCCTTGATTGGCTTGGTTGGCCACAACTTATGCAATCAAAATGAGAGCATGTCGAAGCTCTCCATTAGCCAGTTGTCTCCCTTGAGCGCGGGCTCTTCTTCCTTTTGTGTTAGACATGATCAACTAGCATGAAAAAGAATAATTGTTAGGGGGAAAAACTTACTGTAACTCTATAGCACAACTTAGAACATGAGGAAACATTTTCTAAAATGTCTCATAGCCTCCTACTCATAGTTGTGGTGTACCACACAACTATGAATAAGACTCTAATAAATGTGATGTGTTGGACTCCGAGGATCGAACAACTTAGTGATCTGATACCATCTTTGTCACAATCCAAGCCTAGGGCCTAGATGTGATCGATAATTGGGAAACCCGAAGGAACCCCAAACAAGCCTCACAACATATCATTACACATCCTTGGTTGTGAAATCATTTAAAATGTCAATAAGCAATAAGCATAAACAAGGGAAAATGGGACTAAGGGTAAACCTTCATGTCATAAACATCAAGAAGCAAGAGAGTCAAGATTCAAAGTATAGACACATAATATGTCCATCAACGCCTCTACTATATAGATAATAGCGCGGGCAAAGACAAGCAACTAGGTTCACCCTCATAGTTAATGTATACATAAAAGAAAGATAGTTTAGAATATGGCATGAGATCACAAGCAACGTCCCCATAATGGAGGACTCACCAACAAGCTTGAGTGAAGTCGTACTAGCCCCATGGGTGAGATGCTCAAGCAGGCTTCGGTTCCTACATGGTGATATCATGTAGGCATAGAGTATGTGTTAGTATATTGTAATGTACTAAGTATGTAGGATACAATGCAATAAGAGATAGGCAATAATAGAAATGCATAATCATAGCAGGAGATAGTGTATTAGCAAAATGACATACATGAACAATGCTTGTAGTAAAACATGCTTGAAAATAACCATACTTACATAGCCCGTTTAACATAATAGGGTTACATAAGGTTAAAGAGATAACATAGTTCATAACCCCTATATGTAAAAAAGACATAATGAATAGCACTTGAGGGTAGAGAGTAGTATAGGTCATAACCCCTACATGTGTGCATATAAGGGTGAGGCATACCACAGTTCATAACCACTTCATATGAGTATATTGCATAACCTCAAATCATAGATGAGGGTAAGGAGTAGATCATAGTTCATAACCCCTATATGTAGAAAAGAGTTAGTGAATAGTACATGAGGTTAAAGGTAGTATAAGTCATAACCCCTACAGGTGTATGTATTGCATAACCTCAAACCAAACAAGGGATAAGGAGTACAATATAGTTCATAACCCCTAAGTGTCGACATGAGTAAATAAGTAGCATTGATTCATACATGAGGGTAAGGTGTTCAACATAGTTCATAACCCCTACATGTAGGAATTAGCCTTTCGATAGAGGGTAGAGCATATAGCATAGTTTATAATCACTTCTAGTAGGCTTCATAATTGACAAGAGCATAAGCCTTAGCATAAGAACCCAACAGCTCATCAATAATTCCCAAGAACATAATGACATGAGAGCCCAACAATTCACTTGCAATACCATGGGAGCTTTACATGATATAAACACACATATATGCATTCTTTTCATCATAATTGCATCATCATATAGTCATTCAACACATAAGACATGTATTGGACCATCGATTCCTCAAGAATTCTAAATCAAATATTTTATCAAACACTTAGAGGGTGTGTAGTGCTAGTGTAAAATCATGTAATTCAAGAGTGAAATCATGCTAGAATATTCAATGTAAAACTTTGAATAGATACTCAGTAACACCCTCAAGCAATATACAACAAAATCCTTCAACAAATTTTACAATAGACCTTGATTTCATATCTCAAAATATAGCAAAACAGTCACAATTTCATAAACCCCAAATAGTGTGCAGTGATTTTCATAATAAATAATACGCATGACTAAATCAACTTTAAATCATACAATTTTTAAAAAAATAAAGCTTGGGCATCATTGGTAAAAGAAACCTATGATAGAAACCCGCATACCTTAGCTTTGGAGATGAACTTAATGAAGATTGGAGATAGAGACTTGAAGCTTAAGAGGGAATGCTTAGATACGGAGAGAGTTTTCGCACTTGAAATTTTATAGAAATATAAGACTAAGTGTTTGAGTGAATATTGGGGAATGTTTTATGATATGAAGGAAAAATATGGCTAAGTATAGGTATTTTCTCGTGTGGAAAGGCTTAGGCCCAAGCACGTATATACATTCCTTTCATCATAATTTCATCATCATATAGTCATTTAACTCATAAGACATACATTGGACCATTAATTCCTCAAGAACCCTAAACCGGATATTTTATCAATTACTTTGAGAATATGTAGTGCTAGTGTAAAACCACGCAATTCAAAAGTGAAGTCATGCTAAAAGTTCAATGTAAAACTTTCAATAGATACTTGGTAATACCCTCAAGTTATATACAAGAAAATCTTTCATCAAATCTTATAATAGACCTTGGTTTCATATCTTAAAACATAGCAAAATAGTAACAATTTCAAAAATCCCAAATAGTGTGCTGTGATTTTCATAATAAATAAGACCCATGAGTAAATTAACTTTAAATCATGCAATTTTTAGAAAAAGAAATCTTGGGCATCATGGGTGAAAGGAACCCATGAAAGAAACCCACATATGTTAGCTTTGGACATGAACTTGATGAAGATTGGAGATGGTGACTTGAAGCTTGAGAGGAAATGCTTAGATCCAAAGAGGATTTTGGCACTTGAAATTTTAGAGAAATATAAGACTTAAGTGTTCGAGTAAGTATTGGGGAATGTCTTGTATGATATGAAGGCAAAATATGGCTAAGTATAGGTATTTTCTCGTGTGGGAAGGCTTAGGAACATGACTTAAAAGTCTTGGACCAAAGTCAAAACTAGGCAAAAAATAACACAGGTGCATGTCGCAAAAGAATGCGCACTTTACACTGGAAATTGACAATTTAAAATCTCAAATTTTGCTACGATGCTCTAAAGTTTGGGTTAGACCCATACCCCACTCAATTTTACCCCATGAATAAGAATATGAAGTCAAATTTTTAAAATAATTCGCGGATTTTGAGTATGGAAATTACGATTCTAGACACTTTCGAGGCACACTTTTAGGCACTTTTTGGGGTCATAATTTTTGGGTTTGTTACATCTTCCTCCCGAGAGGGAAATAGATCTTGCTATAGATCTCCTTCCCGATACTCGACCAATTTTTATTCCCCATACCATATGGCCCCGGCAGAGTTGAAGGAGTTGAAGGATCAATTAAAAAGTTTGTTGGAAAGAGTTTCCTAATGCCTAGTAAGTCACTTTAGGGTGCACCGGTGTTACTTATGAAGAAAAAGGATGGTTCTCTTTGAACGTGCATTTATTACTAGCAACTTAATAGGGTTATCAAAAAGAACCAGTACCCCCTTCCAAGTGAAGGTGCGGGAGTGTGACATTACAAAGATGGCTTTTCAGACTTGGTATAGGCATTTTGAAATTGTGGTTATGTCTTTTGGGTTGACTAATGCACCAGCTATATTTATGGATCTCATGAATAGGGTTTTCAAGGCCTACCTTAATATGTTTATAGTAGTCTTTATTGATAATATATTGATTTATTCCCGGAGTAAGGAAGAGCATGTGAATCACTTAAGGGTGGTTTTGCAAATCTTAAGGGAGTGATGTTATTTGCAAAATATGAAAAATACGAATTTTGGTTGAAGGAGGTTGCTTTTCTAGGACTGAGACCCGTTGCTGATAAGGCTTGGGAGAACCAACCTGTAACTATGCGCTTTCTATACATACTATAAGGGGTTTCTGCATGTGACATGCCTTTAAGAATATAAACAGTGATAACAAGTTAAAAGAGAGTGCATATTACTAGGTCGTTGGGGCCACGATATTTAAAGTGCGAGTCATGACCAAACTTTACTTTACATAGTCTACAAACCCTATAAATAAAGAAAATATCTGATAAGGGTCAGGGCAGGCCCTATCTCAACAAACTGTTCAATCAAAATACGTAAGCCCTAGACATATACAAAGCCCCGACGCAACCTGGAGCTTGGTGACGATAGCTGAATATCCTGTACTTCTACTGGGAGATCTAATAGCACTGTACCTGCAGCATAAAACGTAGGTCCCCCATAAGGCAGGACATACTGTACATAAAGTAATAACTCAAATAAAAGTATGCATCTATGGCAAAATATGGACCACCTTTAGTTATATTGTGGAATCATGTACTTTATGTCCTTTATATTACTTTACCTTTACTGTATAATCTGTGCACAGCTATAAAACAAATGACCAACTGATCAGTGGTGAAACTGTATCGGGTTCGTCCCTGGCTAGGTTATATTCAACCCCTCGGGCTACCCCCCTTTGATAGGATCGTCCCTGGCTAGGTTATACTGAACCCCCTTAGGCTACCACCTATCAGAAATTGTATACTTTATCTTTCAATTACTTATGAGATGATTCTTGTAGTGGCCATAATATTGAAGTTGTAGGACTGTATACATAGCATGTGACATGTGGATAATCACACAAGACAACATGATAATGAAAAGAGTATGTTACGTAAATAATAAAATGCATATAAAATAAAATAACTTATGAACTTTATTTAGTAGTAAGAACTCATATAACTTGGTATCCAAGCATGTATGCAGTTTTAAAGGTGACTATGTATAGAATCATATGAACATGTACAAGAGTGGAGACATGGTTGATAGTTGTGTTGGAGTTGGTGAATGCCTTTATGTACCAAGGAGAGAGTTATATTTCATCCCAAGTGATACGAAATCAAATAACCTTACATACCTCGTTGTATGACCTTGTTACTATCTTGGGATAACCTTTCATTCCTCCAAATACTTATCTACAACATAATAAGGGATAAAACTAGCATTAATAGTCAATAGACACACCTTGGCATCCCGATCACATACGAAAACAATACATGGGCAGCAAGCGAGTGTTCATAAACCCGGGTGTATTATTTTAACCTTTCAACCCCTAATCATATTTTCAAATACACATTAGCATGTACACATCATGTACAAACTATTTTAATTCCATAACAGCCTTACAATATCCCACAAGGCACAACACATCACAATTCCACATAATGTAAAAATAGACAGCATAATGTTACCTTCCTTCATTACATTTCAACATTGACAACTCCAAACCTATTCCAACTTTAACCAAATTATTCCAGAAACATTTACACATATAAATAGACCTCAAATAGTCCTATAACAGCACTTAAGAAGTCATGAAGGATGCGACCTTATAGCTTTACACACAACAGCACGCAAGTTCCAATCAACATGATGCTTAAGATAACTCGATAAAATGCGCTTGTTAAATGAAACCAAAAAAAGGGCAGCAACCTTAGGGTGATGTTTATGACTCAAATAATGTCCAAAAAACCAAGTCATCTTCATAATATAACTTAAAAACAATAGAGAAATCACCAAAACAAAAGAAAAAGGTGCAGCAATTTTCTGCAAAGAACCTGTCCAACAGATTTCAACAAGTGTAACTAGCAATCCTTTTTTGTTTTCATGATGAAACTATATTAAATACACAACTATAATTACTCACCTTTGTCTTCAAGGTTTAGAGTCTCCTTAAGAACCCTAAAAGAGTCGTTTGGCTGCTTTACAAAGTTGAGAAAAGTTGAGAGGAAATGTAGAGAGCAAATCTAAGTTTTGTGAGGTCAAGTTGAGAAATGACCTTTGGGAGCTGCTTTGGAGCCCTTTATAAAGAGATATTATGCCGACCTTATCTTGCCCTTTTGACCATCATATACCACACATTATCAAGTTGCTTATCCACTAGCTTGGACCTTAAACTTGGGCCTTTTTGGAGCACCAACTTGATAGACTTGGGCTGCCTACTTTCCAACTTTCACTTACTTAGTTTTGGGCCCAATTTTCTAAGTGTATTGTGAGGTCTTTGGGCCCTTTTTATTATACTTATTGGGATGAAAATGTAGACCATTTATTATACTAAAACATGTTCCAAAGTTACACCCTCAACACGAACTTTATTCATAACCAAACTTGGACAATTTCGACGTCAAGCCTCATCTTCGTTTAGTTAGCGATTTAAGCTAAGCAAGTAGGTGACTCACCTGCTAGCTTCTAAGTCCTACAAGCACCTCAATTCTCTTACTTTATTTTAAGGCTATAATATTCTCAATTCAACACAAAATGTGTATACACTCGACCCTCTTAAGCGTTAAACGCACATATAGCCCATTAACGCGAGATTCAAGCACTTTTTTGAAAATTAGCGTCAATTCGTCCAAACCATGTTATGTTTCATTTGAATTGTACTAGTAGTGTAAGGTGTGGGGTGTTACGTCCTTCCCCCCTTAGGAACATTCATCCTTGAATGCTAGCACAATTGGATATCTTAACCAATTGGTGTCGAGTGATAGCATTCAGGTGGATCCTAAGAAGACAGAGGTGATTAGAAATTGGTCTAGACCTTTGACTCTATCTAATATTAGGTGTTTGTTGGGTTTGGCAGGTTACTACCAAAGGTTTGTATCATGACCCAAGCTTAGAGCCTAGATATTACATGGCAAATGGAGAACCCAAAAGAATCCCAAGCAATCCTCTTAATATATCATTACACATTCTTGATTGCGGAAGCATATGAAGGTCAACAAGAGCATACAATAAAGATAAGAGGCTAAGGGAAGTCATTCCTATCATAAAATATCAAAAGAGTCAAAGAGGGTCAAAGCTCATAGCATCATTATATAACATGTCCAACAACACCTCAAAACTTAGAATTTAGCTATCGCCAAGACAACTTTCTGGGCTCATCCTCATAGTCAAAAGCATACAATAAGATAAATAGAGCCCTTTACATAACATAAGTTCAAAAAATATCATCCTCGGAGTGGAGAACTCACCAAACTTGCTTCAAGAGATAGTACGAGCCATATGGAGGAGGAAGATGATCAAGAGGAGCCCTGATTTCTACATGGTAACATCATGTAGGCATAGAGTATGTGTTAGTATGTTTAATATACTAAGTATGTAGGATACCATGCAACAGAGATAGGCAACATAAATGAAATTCATAATTAGGCAATAAATGAGCATATAGCGATGTACATGCATGAACGATACTTGAAATAAACATGCTTATACAGAACATATTACTTATGTAGTAAGAGACCAGCGTATTAGAGACTAAGGCCTACCATCCCCTTGGTGAGGCAATTGAGGTATAAACCTCCCAACATGGTTGCACGGGCCTACCACCCCTCGAGCGAGGCGATTAAGGTATAAATCCTCCAACATGGTTGTTTGAGCTTACCTCCCCCCTAGCGAGGCGAGTGAGTATATATCCCTCAACATGGAAGTTCGAACCAACCACTCCCTGAATGAAGCGTGGTCAACTTGCAACATTATAAATACTATTCATAAAATCAACATGTATATATATTCCTTTCATCATCATAAAGTCATTCAAGTCATAGGTCATGCAATAGATCATCAATAGTTTAAGAATCCAAAACTGGATAATTTATCAAACACTTGCTGGATATGTAATGCTAGTGTAAAATGATGCAATTCAAGAGTGAAGTCATGCACAAAAACTTGAAGTAAATCAACCCACCAATACTTGGTAATACCCTTATGCAATATACATTTAAATCCTTCCTCAAAACTCATCATAGATTTTAGATTTGTAGCTCAAAACATGCATAGATAGTCACATTTTTGCAATATCCCAACAAAATTCATAGTCAAATTCATAATAAGAAGACCCATAAGTAAATCAACTTAAAACTATGCAATTTATGTAAAAAGGAAGTTTGGGCACCATAGATGAAAGGACCCAATAGTTGAAATCCACATACCTCAACTTTGGAGAATTCCTTGATGAAGATTGAGATGAAAACATGCTTGAATTCGAAAATAATTTTGGGACACTTGATTTTGAGTGAAATATTTGGCTAAGTTTTTGAGAGAGTATTGGGGAATGTCTTGTATGATATGAGGTTGAAAAATGACTAAGTATAGGTGTTTTTATGCATGGGGAGGCTTAGGCTCAAGACCCAAAAGTCTTGGACTAAACAAAAAAACTGGGCAAAAGAATACACATCTCTGTGCCCTGGAAATTGCATTTTTGGAAAATAAAATTTTGATACGATTTCTCTAAAATTGGGATTAGACCCATTCCCCATTCAAATTTTCCCTTTGATCAAGAATATAAAGTTGAATTTTCAATTTCATGCACGAATTTTGAGATATATGGAAATTACAAATTTAGGCACTTCTTAGGCACATTTTCGAGCACTTTCTTTTGGGTTGTTTTAGTTTGTGGGTGGTTTTTCTTCTATTGCTTGGCCTATGATAAATCTGACCCAAAAGAAGGAAAAAGTTGTGTAGACCGATGAATGTGAATAGAGTTTTCAAACTTTGAAAGATAAGCTTGTCTCTACTCCTATCTTGGCTCTACCGGAAGGGTTGGAAGGGTTTGTGGTATATTTTGATGCCTCAAGAATTTGTTTGGAGCATGTTTTAATGCAAAATAATAAGGTAATAACATATGCCTCTAGTCAACTTAAGGTGCATTAGAAGAATTATCCCCACCATGATCTTGAATTAGCGTCGTGGTGTTTGCTTTGAAAATTTGGCGTCATTATTTGTATGACATTCATGTTAGTGCATTTACCTACTATAAAGAGTCTCCAATATATGTTAACCCAAAAAGATCATAACTTGAGACAAAATAAGGTGGTTAGAACTCCTTAAAGATTATGATATGAGTGTGGTTTATCATCCCAGCAAAGCTAATGTTTTGGCCAATGCTCTAAGTAGAGTATCCATGGGTAGTCTAGCTCAGATTGGTGATGGTGGAAAAGAGGTGGCTAGGGAAGTTTATCGGTTTGCTAGATTGGGGGTTAGGTTGGATTAAGTTGAAAATGATGGTGTAGTTATTGTTGATGATTCTAAATCTTCTTTAATTGAGGAAGTAAAGTCAAAACAAGATCTTGACCTAGCTTTGTTAGAGTTGAAGGTCTTGGTGAAAGATGATAAAGTGGAGGTTTTCTCCCAATGGAGAGATGGAGCCCGTAGGTACCAAGGTAGATTGTGTGTGCCTAATGTTGATGACTTAAGGGAGTGGATCTTGAAGAAGGCCCATAATTCATCTTATTCCATTCACCCTAGTTTTACAAAGATATATTGAGACTTGAGGAAGTGTATTGGTGGGATGGTATGAAGAGAGATATTGCCAAGTTCATATGCAGATGTCATAATTGCCAACAAGTGAAGGCTGAACATTAAAGCATGGGTGGACTAGCCCAAGACATAGAGATTTCTACTTGGAAGTGGGAAGAGATCAACATGGATTTTGTGGTTGGGTTACCCAAGACTAGAAAATACTTTGACTCTATTTAGGTTGTTATGGATATAATGACAAAGTTGGCTCACTTTCTACCGATCAAAACCACTTATAGTGTCGAAGATTAAGCCAAGTTGTATATATATGAGGTTGTTAGATTGCATGGGTTGTCCTTGTCTATCATTTCACATCGTGGTGCTCAATTCACTTCTCACTTTTAGAGGTCCTTCCAAAGAGGTCTTAGTACCAAGGTTAAGCTAATCACGATTTTTCATCCTCAAACAGATGGTCAAGTTGAGAGAACTATCCAAACTCTTGAAGATATGCTTATAGCCTGTGTTTTGGTGTTTAACGGTAGTTCAGATAAACATGTTCCATTTATTGAGTTTGCTTACAACAATAGTTACCACTCAAGCATTAGATGACTCCCTTTGAAGCTTTATATGGTAAACATTATAGATCGTCGGTTGGGTGGTTTCAAGTGGGAGAGATGACTTTGCTAGGTCCGAATTTGGTAATAGAGGCCTTGAATAAGGTGAGGTTGATAAGGAAGAGATCAAGAATATCCCAAAGTATACAAAAGTCCTACTCCAATGTGAGGAGAAAGGATATTGAGTTTAAGGTTAGTGATTGGGTTTGCTTGAAAGTCTCAACCGTGAAGGGTGTAGTCCGATTTGGCAAGAAAGAAAAATTGATCCCAAGGCTTGTGGGTCCTTATAAAGTGTTGAGGATAGTGGGTAAGGTTGCATATGAGTTGGAGTTGCCTATGGAGATTAATATAGTTCATCTGGTCTTCCATCTGTCCATGTTGAGAAAGTGTGTGGGTAACCCAAGTGATATAGTGCCCTTGGACGTTATGGGTGTTGTAGAAGATAACTTGACCTATGGGAGGTCCCAATTGAGATTTTGGATAGACAAGTGAAGTAATTGAAAAACAAAGATATAGCTTCTATCAAGGTCCTTTGGAGGAACCAACAAGTTGAAAGTGTCACGTGGAAAGCCGAGGCAGACATGAGAAAGTGATACCCCATATCTCTTCCACTCTACTTAAGCTAAAGGTAATAATTTATCCCCTATATTTTTCAAATCCTAGATTCAGCCCTCATGTTATTTTGCATGCATTCATGTTTATGGTGATTTTTTATATTCATGCTGAGATTCTTGAAAATGATGTTTATATGCATTTGTTGCAT
>JAOTQJ010175651.1:0-24229 GCA_025642045.1 Solanum sejunctum | reverse complement strand
AAGTCTTGTCAACATATTTTTGTTTTTAAGATTAGATTTAAAGTATTGCTCTGATGTTCCTCGAAATTAGGGAGATGAAAATGTATTTCTCTTTGCATCAGAATTGGTAAGGGGTGGAAATATATTTGACATGTAAACATGAAATGACCCAAAATATTATTAACAAATGTTAACAAGTCACCTATTTGTCATTTTAAAGTTACCTCCAGGTAAACACGCCACCTGGTCCACATGTTGGGCACAATCCAAATATTGTTAAAAATATTAATAATTAACACATTGGTCACATCAAAGTCACTTCCTGGTAAACATATCACCTGGCCCACATGTTGTGGCACAATTCAATTTTGATGCGGATTATTTATGAGTTCCACGCCATAAGCATCTTGTGTAGTGTTGGAATTTTACAAAATCTTTGCAAACATTGATAATTCTCCTAAATCGGTATCCTACTAGGAGTCAACCACGCACGTTTTGCTTCCCTATAAATAGGGCCAATATTTCTATTGTTCACAAATCATTGAACCTGCTCAAGGGCTAAGGGATCTTTGCTCCCAAGTAATTTTTTTTGCTTGCAGGTTTGTACTATTTCTATCCTTTTTTCTTTGTAGAGCCATAAATTCAAGATTTATTGGATCACAAGAATTTGCTCTTGACGTGTGAAGGGATGCATTCATATTTACGCCTTGAGATCACCAATTCAAGACTTTACAATATTCCAAATGTTTAAACATAAGGGACTACTAATTCAAGACTTTACAATATTCCCAATGTTTAAATATAAGGGTTCACCAATTCGAGGCTTTATAATGTTATTGGATCACCAACATAAGGTTTTACAATGTTAAAAATGTTTAAACACATGAGATCTCCAATTCAAGGCTTTACAATGTACAAATATCTAAACACAAGGGATCACCAATTTGAGGCTTTACAATGTTCTAAATGTTTAAACATAACAGATTACCAATTTGAGGCTTTACAATGTTCCAAATGTTTAAACACATGTGATCTCCAATTTGAGGCTTTACAATGTTCCAGATGTTTAAACATATATGATCACTAATTCGAGGTTTTGCAATATTCCAAGTGCCTAATCATAAGGTGTGTGAAGAGGGCATCGTAAGGTGCGAAGGGATAAATTTTGAAGGAATTCTCAAGATGCAAAGAGATAGTTACTCATTTTAGACTTAAGAAAGGTAAATTTAAAGGCCAAGGTTTGAAGGCTTTAACTTTTGGACTCAAAAAATTTAAAGAATCTGGCTCATAAACATGGTGGATTTGAAACTTCAGCTTTAAGAAGAAGAAAATTTGAAGACTTCAAATTGCAAAATTCGAGAATTTAAAGTCTTTAATATGCATACTTGATTGATTTGAAATCCCAACTCACGCACTTGAAGAATTTGCAGGCTTTAACTTACAGATCTGAAATTTATAAATGCTTCAACATGCATACTTGGAGGATATGAACACTTCAACTTACAAACTCGAAGAATTCGAAGACTTTAACTTGTATGCTTGAAGAATTTTGAAGACTTTGATTTGCATACTTAGAGAATCAAAGACTTCAACTTGTAAACTCGAAGAATTTGAAGACTCCCCCTTGTATACTTGAAGAAATTGAAGACTTTGATTTGCATACTTAGAGAATCAAAGACTTCAATTTGCAAACTCAAAGAATTCGAAGACTTCAAGTTGAAGAATTTGAGGACTTCGACTTGCATACTTGGAGAATCAAAGATTCAACATGTTAACCCGAAGAATTTGAAGAATTTAACTTACATACTTGAAGAATTTGAAGACTTTGATTTGCATATTTGGAGAATCAAGGACTTCAACTTGCATACTTAGTTAATTTAAGAACCGACCTGTAGACTCGGGGACTTTCAACTTGCAGACTTAAGGAATTTGAAAACTTCAATCTGCAAATGTGACCAATTTTGAAAGCCTCAAGCATTCTGTAGGGCTTTACCCTCATAAGGAATCTGGTAGGGACATATAATTTTTGTAACACTCATGCGACTGAACTTAGAATATAATTCTAAGTACCTACGCACCTCAATGAAAAGGATCAAGTCACCACATAGTTCTAAGGAGGAGTGTTTTTTTTATCATAACTTTTGCCTAGGCCACCTCTGTCGAGATTTTCAACCTAGCATACATTTTTTGGGTATCCTACATAGTTTATGAAACGTCCCAAAAATGCCCGAAAATGTGCCTTGAAAATGCCCATAATCATAATTTCTATAAATCTCAAAATCTGTGTGCGATATCAAAAATTTAACTTCATATTCATGATCAGGGGGGAAAATTGAGTGGAAAATAGGTATAACTCCAATTTTAGCGCAACAGTACTGGAATTTCATTTTCCAAAATTTGCAGATTCCAAAGATGATTCTTACCCGGTCCGGGATGCGCTAGGGGCGCGGACTAGTGTTATTTTTTCCTCAATTTTTTAGTTTTGGACTAAGGCCTTGGGTTCTTGGGTCCATGCTCTCCTATACATAAAAGCACCTATAATTAGTCATTTTTCAACTATATATCACTCAAGACACTCTTAAAACCCTCACCAACACTTAACCAAATATTTCATCCAAATTCAAGTGTCCCAAGCTCAATTCTGGATCTCAAGAACTCTCTTCAATCTTAAAGTCTCCTTCAAGACTACATCAAGAAAATCCAAGTTTGAGGTATGTGGGTTTTAACCATTGGGTTCTTTCACCCATGGTTTCCAACCTTCCATTTTATGAAAATTACATGTTTTCAACATTACTTATGCATATTACTTATTATAGATTATGACTATAAACTATGTTGGGATTTTATGAAATATTAATTGATTATGTATATTTTTGAGCTATGAATCTATGGTCTATTATGAGATTTGATGATGGATTTAAGGTTTTTCCATGAGAGTTGTACTATGTGTTGGTGCGTTGATTTACATTGAGTTTTCTCATATTATCTCACTCTTGAATTGCATGATTTTGAACTAACATTGCACACCCACTAAGTGTTTGATAAAATACCTTTTCAAGGATTCTTAAAGTTTTTGATGATCTATTGCATGTTTTATGAGTCAAGTGACTTTATGATGATTATGAGCTTTTAAAAGATGTATTGATTTCATGAAAATGTCTATGATGTTGGGTTAAGCCCTTTTCAAAGATTTTTCCTCTAGTGAACCTTTGATGTTAATGCAAGGGTAATGTTTAACAATGATGTTTTCTTATGTTTAAAAGTTAGGCTCACCATAGAGATTAAAGATGTTTTAGAGCTACTTGTGTTATGATTTTATGTTCATTACAAGTTACTAAAGATATGATTGTTTCAATTAATTAGTGGGATTAGGCTTAGCATCGACGAATTGAGGGGATGCTTATTTCCTCAAACTATATGCCAACATAGAAGTATACTTTATGCTTGCTTTACCTGTGTATCCATTTAGTACACTTTCTCTTGAGGTTCTTCTCGAAATTAAGTCGTATTCCCATCAAGTAAAGTTTCTTGATGAAAGCCTTTCCGAAATTGGGTCATGTTTCCATAAGGAAGGTTACTTCATATGAAATTAAGTCATGTTCTGGTAAGTTTGAGGTATAGTTTACCATGGCAAGTAGACCACCTCTTTACCGATGAGGGGTAATCATCGAGATTCTAAATTGTAGCTTGCTTGGTCTTATTCTTTTTCAATTGAGCTCTTTTCGCACATATGTATTATGCTTTAGGTAAGTTAAATGATTTATAAGAATGTTTTTCTTAAAGCATAGATCATGCACGTCATATTGAGATTATGCTTATCTATTGCCTATTACTATGCATTTTGACTATATTGGCTTATGTCTTTTTGTATTGCGTCCTACATACTTAGTATATTCAAATGTACTAATGCATACTCTTGCCTATATGATATCACCATATAGGGACCGTAGCTCTTTTTGATCATCCTCCGCATGGCTAGTGAGATTATTCGAATAAAAGCTTTTGGTGAGTCCTCACGTTCGGAGACACTAGCTATGCTACTCTTGCTCATGCTAGTTCTCTATGTTGAACTTTGATACTATGAGGGTGATCTCGAAAGGTGCCTTGGACCCCGTCCAATCTATGTTTAGAGGTGTTGTTGGAATAATTGATGTATCAATGCTTTGAGCTTTGACTCTTTATGCTTTGTAAGGTCAAGACTTCTCTTAGTCCCTTTTCCCCTTGTTTATATTCTTGTTATTGTTTACTTTGCTTCTGCGATCAAGGATATATATTAATATGCTAAGAGACTTATTTGGGATCCTTCGGGTTCCCATTCACCATGTCATCAGAGCATTCGGTTGTTAATGGTCCTTAGAACCCAACATACTGTGTCGATTAGGGTCTTGTTCATGGTTGTGAAGTGCACCACAACTATGAGCAAGAGGATATGAGGCATTTTAGGAAATGTCTTGCTTCTTCGTGATCTATATCGTGCTATAGAAGTTAAGGTTTTCTCCTAACGAATATTCTTTGCTATTTTGATTATGCTAATTTCAAGGGGAAGAAGAGCCTGTACACCTAAGGAGCAACCATCTCCTCCCGCTCTTCAAGCTTCTCAAGATGGGGGAGTGTCTTATGAAGAGTTTCGAGATGCTATCACCATGTTGTCCCATGTTATGACCAACCAAATCAACCAAGGGACCAAACTCCTCATGCTTCCACTCTGGCCTTAAGAGTGAGGGATTTTGCTAGAATGAATCCGCTGGAGTTCCACGGGTCTAAAGTTAATGAGCAGCCTCAAGATTTCATTGATTAGGTGTATAAGGTATTATCTATATGGTTGTTAACTTGGAGGAGAAAGCGGAGTTGGCGGCGTACCAAATCAAAGGGGCCCAAATATGGTTCACCCAATGAAAAATGGAGAAGGGGAACAATAATGCCATCCTTTGGGAAGAGCTCAAGGCGATATTTCTCAACAAGTTCTTTCCTATAGAGATAAGGGAGGCCAAGGTGATGGAATGTATGAATCTAAAGCAAGGGTCTATGAGTGTGAGGGAGTATGCCCTCAAGTTCAACCAACTCTCCAAGTATGTCCCACAATTATTTGACAAACCTAGGTCTATGATGAACAAATTTGTGTCTAGTGTGTCTGACTTGGTAAATGAGGACTATTATACAGCCATATTGATAGGTAATATGGTTTTTTCCTGCCTCATGGCTTATGCCTAACAACTAGAGGGGTAAAACTTGAGAAAGAGAAGGAGTGGTGAGGCCAAAAGGGCCCATTTTGAAGGTGGATTCCAAAGTTCCAAGGGTGGCCGATTTTCTCAAGGCCACAAGTCCCAAGGTCAATATTCATCCAATGCTTTCAACAAAGAATTTACCTATCATAGAGTGCCAAATCAAAGATTCCAAGGAGTTAATGAGGGGGTGACAAAAGATGTCGAAAATGTGGGAAAGGCCATGGTGGCCCATGTTTGAAGAATGCTTGCTGTGGTTGTGGTGACTTTGGTCACAAAGTTAGTGGTTGTCCTCATGCTCAACCTACAGGTGGAGATGGTGGTGCTCAAGGCCAATGTGCCAAATAAGAAGGGGAGATCACCAAGGGATGAACCAAGGCAAAATAGATTATATGCTCTTCAAGGGAGGCAAGGGGTGGATGAGGTGCCCGATGTTGTCATCGGTATGCTAAGGTTTTTGATTTTGATGTGTATACATGGATAGATCGGGTGCGACTCTTTATTTTATTACTCTTTTTGTTACCAAAAAGCTTCATATTAGCTTCGAATTATTGTGTGAACCTCATAAAGTGTCTACCCCTATTGGTGAGTCCATTGTTGCTAGGAGAGAATCTATAGAAATGTCCCATGTTGATTTTTCATAAAGTCTTGCCTTGTGATTTTTTTGAATTAGATATGGTGGGTTTTGATGTTATTCTTAGGATGGATTGGTTGCATGCATATTATACTTCTATTGATTGTTGAATCCATAGGGTCAAGTTCCAATTCCCTAATGAACCCGTACTTGAGTGGGAGAGTCATGATATGGTGGTCAAGGGTAGATTCATGTCTTGCATTAAAGCCCAAAAGTTGATTTCTATAGGGTGTCTCTATCATCTTGTGAGAGTTAGGGATGTTGATTCTAAAGTTCTTTACTATTGAGTCAAATCCGGTGGTCAATGAGAGCTTTATGTCCTTTCCAGTATTTTGAATTTGGGGTAATGTCTTTTGGCTTGGCCAATGCACTGACTATGTTTATGGATCTTATGAATAGGGTCTTCAAACCCTACCTTGACTTCTTTGGGATGGTTTTATTTGATGGTTTCTTGATCTATTCCTGGATTGAAGAGTAACAAATTGAGGCATTTGAGGGTAATGTTGCAAATTTAAAAAGATGAGAGATTATTTACTAAATATGATAAGTATGAATTGAGGGTAACAAAAAGATAGTTATAGAAGTATACCGGTTTGCTAGGTTAGGGGTTAGTTGGATGGAGTTGGTAATAGTAGTGTAGTGGATGTTGATGGTTCTAAATCTTCATTGATTGAGGAGATAAAGGAAAAACAAGATCTTTACCAAGGATGGTAAAGTGGAGGTTTTCTGCCAAGAGGGAGATGGTCCCTTTAGGTACCAAGGTAGGTTGTGTGTACCTAATATGGGTGATTTGAAAGAGTTGATATTGAAGGAAGCCCATAATTCATCCTATTCCATTCACCTCAGTTTTCATTCACCTTGGTTCAACAAAGATGTATGGCGATTTGAGAGAAGTGTGTTGGTGAGATTACTTTGATTGTATCGAATTTTGTTAAGGGAGCTTTGAAGGAGGTGAGGTTGATAAGGGAAAGATTGAAAATGGCTTAAAGTAGGCAAGAGTCCTATTCCGATATAAGGAGAGATCTTGAGTTTAAGGTTGGGGAAAAAAGGTGTGGTGTAGGTCAAGGTCCTTTGGAAGAACCATCAAGTCGAGAGTGTCCCATGAGGAGCCCAAACGGATATCAAGAAAAAATATTTGTACTACTTTCATTCTGCTTAAGCTTAACTAAGCCCTTCTATGATTTCAAGACTTCAGTTTCAGCCCTTATGTCATTTGCATACATTCATGTTTATGTTGACAACTTTATGGTGATTTTGACATTCATATTGAGATTTTTGAAAATGATGTTTAAGTGTATTTGCTGCATTCATGTTGGGAAAAATATTCATGACTACTTCTCCTATGTGCATTTCCTTGACATTCCGGGATGAATATTCCCAAGGGGAAGATATTAAAATGCCCCAAAAATGCTCAAAAATGTGCCTTGGAAATGCCTATAAATATAATATCCATATATCTCAAAATTCGTGCATGATATCGAATATCTAACTTCATATTCATGATCAGTGGGTGAAATTGAGTGGGAACTAGAGCAACCATAGTGGAATTTCATTTTTGAAAAATTATAGATTCCAAAGACAATCCGCGCCCTAGCCGCAATGCGCCTGGGGCGCGGAGCAATGTTAATTTATTCTCAGTTTTTCAATTTTGGCCTAAGGCCTTAGGTTCTTAGGCCCATGCCCTCCAGTGCATAAAATCACCTATACTTAGTCATTTTTGAACTCTATATCACTCAAGACACTCTCAAAACCCTCTCTAACACTTAGCCAAATATTTCATCCAAATTTAGTGTCCCAAGCTCAATTTCGGATCTCAAGAACTCTCTTCAAGCTTCAACCCTCCTTCAAGACTACATCAATAAAACCCAAGTTTGAGATATGTGGGTTTCAACCATGGTGCCCAACCTTCCTTTTTGTGAAAATTGCATGTTTTTAAGTTGTATTACTCATTGGTATTATTTATTATGGATTATGACTATAAATTATGTTAGGGTTTTATGAAATATTGATTGATTATGCATATTTTTGAGCTATGAATCTATGGTCTATTATGAGATTTGATGATGAATTTCAAGGTATCTTACATGAGGATTTTACTATGTGTTGGTGGGTGAATTTACATTGAGTTTTCTGATATTATCTCACTCTTGAATTGCATGATTTTGAAGTAACATTGTACACCAACCAAGTGCTTGATAAAATGCCTTTTCAAGTATTCTTAATGTTATTGATGATCTATTGCATGGTTTTTGATTCAAGTGACTTTATGATGATTTTGGACATTCAAAAGATGTATTTAATTCATGAAAATGTCTGTGATGTTGGATTAAGCCCTTTACAAAAATTTTCCCTCTTGTGAGGCTTTGACATTAATGCAAGGGTAATGTTTGATGGTGATCTATTCTTATGTTTAAAAGTTAGGCTCACCATTAGAGGTCAAAGATGTTTCATAGCTACTCGTGAAATGATTCTATGTTTATTACAAGTTACTAAATATTTGATTATTTGAATTATTCCATGAGATTAAGCTTAGCACCAATGGATTGAGAGGATGCTGTCTTTCCTCAAACTATGTGCCATTATAGGAGTATACTTTACCCTTGATTTACTAGTGCATCTATTTAGTATACTTTCTTTTGAGGTTCTTCTCAAAATTGAGTCATTCTCCCATAAGGTAAAGTTTCTTGATGAAATCCTTTCCGAAATTGGGTCATGTTCCCGTAAGGAAGGTTACGTCATATGAAATTGGGTGATGTTTCGATAAGTTTGAAGCATGGTTAACCTTGGAAAGTGGACCACCTCTTTATTGTTGAGGGATAATCATCGAGATTTCAAATTGTGGCTCGCTTGGACTTATTCTTTGTCATTGAGGTCTTTTCCCACATATGTATTATGTTTTATATAAGTTAAATGAGTTATAAGCATGTTTTACTTAAAGCATTGATCATATTGAGATTATGCTTATCTATTGCCTATTACTATGCATTTTGACTATATTGCCTTATGTCTTGTTCCATTGCATCCTAAATACTTAGTACATTCAAACGTACTAACACATACTTTTGCCTATATGATATCACCATGTAGGGACCTGAGCTCGTCTTGATAATCCTCCACATGGCCAGTAGATTATTTGGGGAAAAGCTTTCAGCAAGTCCTTAAGTTCGAGGACACTAGCTACTCTTGCTCATGTTATTTCTCTATGTTGATCTTTGATACTGTGAGGGTGTGCCTGGAAGGTGTCTTGGCCCCACCCAATCTATGTTTAGAGGTGTTTTTGGAACAATTGATGTATCTATGCTTTGAGCTTTGACTCTTTGTTCTTTGTAGTGTTAAGACTTCCCTTAGTCCCTTTTTCCTTTGTTTATATTCTTATTGTTGTTTACTTTACTTTCGTGACTAAGGATGTGTAGTTGATATGCTAAGAGGCTTGTTTAGGGTCCCTTTAGGTTCTCATTCGCCATGTCATTAGAGCACTAGATTGTTAATGGTCCTCAAAATCCAACACTACGTGTCAATTAGAGTTTTGTTCATGGCTGTGAAGTGCACCACAATTATGAGCAAAAGGCTATGAGGAGTTTTAGGAAATGTTTCCCTTCTTCATGATATATGTTGTGCTATAGAAGTTAAGATAAGGTCCTAATGAATGTTCTTTGCTATTCTATATAATACCTATTCCAAGGGGAACAAAAGCCCGTGCACCCGAGGAGCAACTGACTCCTCTCGCTCCTCAAGCTCCTCAAGATAGGGTAGTAGATCATGAAGAGTTCTAAGATGCCATCTCCATTTTGGCCCATGCTACGACCAATAAAATTAACCAAGGGGCCCAAGCCCCTCATGCTTGTACTCTGGCCTCAAGGGTCAGGGATTTTACTATAATGAATCCGCCAGAGTTTCATGGGTATAAAGTGGATGAGGACCCTCAAGATTTCATTAATGAGGTGTATAAGGTGTTGACTATTATGGGTGTTAACTCGGAGGAGAAAGTGGAGTTGGTGTCCTACCAACTCAAAGGGGTGCCCAAATATGGTTCACCCAATGGAAAATGGTGTCACGACTTAGACCTAGGGCCTAAATGTGACACAACGAATGGGGTGGCCCAAATATGGTTCACCCAATAGAAACATAACAAGCCAATAGTATAGCATTAATATGTCATAAGGTTCTAACAATACCTCTAATACATCGAGAGGAGGGGGCTAAGACAATCTCTGGGCTCATCCTCATAGCCATAAGTTTCCAACATAAGAAGAGTCAATACATAGCATAAAGCGAGAGAAGCATATCTCTGTAGTTGAGGACCATCCAACTTGCTTTGAGAGATCGTACTAGCCATGTGGAAGAGGAAGATGATAAAGTAGGGCTGTGGTTCCTAAATGGTAATATCATGTAGGCATAGAGTATGCGTTAGTACATTTGAATGTACTAAGTATGTATGATGACATGTAACAAGAGATAGGCAATATAGGCAAAATGCTATATCATGAGCAATGGATAGTATAATAGTAATATGACATGTATGAATGGTACTTGAAGTAAAAAATGCTTATATAGAACATATTACATGTGTAGTAAGAGACCTCTTGATGGTTATCACACCCTACTATCCATGGTGATTGAGCTATCAAACCCTCAACTTTTTGATGATTGTCACGCCCTACCATCCCTGGCGATTGAAATATCAACCCCTCAATTGGTTGATGGTTGTCATGCCCTACCATCCATGGTGATTGAGGTATCATCCCCTCAATTGGTTGATAGTTGTCATGCCCTACTAACCATGGTGATTGTGGTATCAACCCCTCAATTGGTTGGTGGTTGTCTCACCCTACCATCCATGGATTGAGGTATAACAACCCTACAACAAGATATGGTCAACTTGCAACACTATAGATACTTTTCATGAAATCAACACATATATACCTTCCTTTCATCATGATAAAGTCATTCAAGTCATAGGACATGCAATGGATCATCAATATCTCAAGAACCCCAAACCGGTCATTTTGTCAAACATTTGGTGGGTTTGCAATGCTAGTGTAAAGCCATGCAATTCAAGAGTGAAATCATGCAAGAAAACTTGAAGTAAACAACCCACCAATATTTGGTAATACCCTTATACAATATACATTGAAACCCTTCATCAGATCTCAAAATAGATACTAGATTCATAGCTCAAAACATGCTTTAACAATAAAACTTTTATGAAACCCCAACATAGTTCATAGTCAAATTCACAGTAAGTAAGACCCACAAGTAAATCAACTTTGAAACATGAGATTTCTGTAAAACGGAAGCTTGGGCTTCATGGTTTAAAGGAACCAATGGTTGAAACCCATATACCTCAACTTTGGAGAATTCCTTGATAAAGATTGGATTGAGAACTTGAAGCTTGAGTGAATTCCTTAAGATCCGGAATAAGTTTGGGACCCTTGATTTTAAGTGAAATATTTGTATAAGTATTTGACAGAACATTGGGGAATGTTTTGGATGATATGGAGGTAAAATATGACTAAGTATATGTATTTTTAGGCATGGGAAGAATTAACCCAAGGCCTTAAAGCCTTGGACCGAGATAAAATAACTGGCAACAAAAATACATATTTTCACGGCTAGAGAGCTCTTTGGAATATGCCTTTTCGAAATTTCAAAGTTTGATACGGTTGCTCTAAAACTGAGGATAGACCCATTTACCACTCAATATTTTCCTTTGATGAGGAATATGAAGTCGGATTTTCGATATCACACACGAATTTTGAGATATATAAAAATGATGATTATGGACACTTTCGAGGCATATTTTTTGGCACTTTTTTGGGTCGTTTCAATATGAACTCCTTGGGAACATTCATCCTCGAATGTCAAAGAAGCGTACATAAGAAGAGTTATCATGAAGAAATCAACACCAATAAGAATGCAACAATGTACTTAAACATCATTTCAAAAGTCTCAATATAAGCGTCAAAATCACAATGAACTTGTCAACATAAACATAGATGCATGCAAATGACATAGGGGCTGAAACATAAGACTTAAAATCACATAGTGGGCTTAGAATTAGTACCTTAGGCTTGAGTAGAATGGAAGATATAGGGATACCACTTTTGCATGTTTGCCTCGGCTTCCCATGTAGTATATTTGACTTGTTGATTCCTCCAAACGATCTTAACGGAAGCCACATTCTTGTTCCTCAACCTCTTCACTTGTCTATCCAAGACCTCTTATAGAACATCTTCATAAGTCAAGTTGTTTGCAACAGCACCCACGACATCCAATGGAACAATAGCATTAAGGTTACCCACACATTTCCTCAACATAGATACATGAAAAAACCAAATAAACCATGTCCATTTTACTAGGCAACTCTAACTCATAGTCCCACATATCTTGGACTCAATTTATCCTTTTTACCAAAATGAACCACACCCTTCATTGGTGATAACTTCAAATAAACCCAATCACTAACTTTAAATTCAAGATCCCTTCTCCTCACATCGGCATGGGACTTTTGAAGACTTTGAGCTATTTTAAACCTTTCTCTAATCAACCTTACCTTCTTCATAGACACCACAACCAGATCCGGATCCAACAAAGCCATTTTCCCTACCTCAAACCATCCAACAGGGGACTTATAACATCTACCATAGACTGCCTCAAAAGGAGCCATAATGCTAGAATGATAGTTATTATTATAAGAAAACTCAATAAAAGGAAGCTAATCATCCCGACTACACTTAAACTCCAATACACAAGCTTTAAGCATATCCTTAAGAGTTTGAATAGTTCTTTCAGCTTGGCCATTCGTTTGAGGGTGAAAGGCCATATGAAGCTTAACCTTGGTATCAAGACCTCTTTGGAAGGACCTCCAAAAGTGTGAAGTAAATTGAGCACCACAATCTGATATGATAAACAAGGGCACCCCATGAAATTTAACCAACTCATGAATGTACAATTTAGCAAAGTCTTCGGCCCCATAAGTAATCTTAAGTGGTAGGAAATGATTACGACCTAAGCCTAGGGCCTAGACGTGAACGATGAATAAGGAACCTGAAGGAACCCCAAACAAGCCTCATAGCATATCGTTACACATCCATAGATGTGGAAGTAATTAAAATGACAATAAGAGATAAGCATAAACAAGGGGAATTGGGACTAAGGGGAGACTTCCATTATAAACATCAATAAAAAAGAGAGTCAAGTCGCGTATCATAGATACATAACATGTCCAACAACACTTCTACTATATAGATAAGAGCGGGGGACAAGTAAAACAACCGGGCTCAACCTCATAGTCAATACATACATAAAAGAAAGATACTCTTAGAACATAACAAAGACCATAAGATACATCCCCAGAATGTAAGACTCACCAACAAGCTTGAGTGAGACCATACTAGCCATGGTGGAGATGCTTAAGTGGCGTTCCGGTTCCAACATGGTGACATCATGTAGGCATAGCGTATGCATTAGTTTGTTTGAATGTACTAAGTATGTGAGATGCAATGCAATAAAAGATAGGCATTACAATCAAAATGCATAATTATAAGCAATGGATACGCATAATAACAATATGGCATGCATGATCAATATTTGAAAGTAAAACATGCTTGTAAATCATTCCAGTTTTATAGAATATAGTACAAAAGTATGGGAGGAGACCTCAACTAAAGCTACAACTTGGAATCCCGATGATTACCCATTACTGGTAAGCGGTGGTGTACTTGCCAAGCTAAACCATACTTCAAACTCATGGGAGCATGACCCAATATCATTTGAAGTAACCTTCCTTACAGAAACATGACCCAATTTTGGAATGGATTTCATTAAGAACTTCACCTTATGGAACATGACCCAATTTCAGGAAGAACCTCAAGAGAAAGTGTACTTTGTGGATCTACTAGTATTGCAAGGGTATAACTTAGTCCTATGGTGGCACATAGTTCAAGGAAAGAGAGCGAACCCTCCATCTATTGGTGTTAAGTCTAATCTCAATGAATAATTATAATAATCATACTTTAGTAACTTATGAGAAACATAGAATAATGACATGAGTAGCTCTAAAACATCCTTGACCTATGATGGTGAACCCAATTTCAAACATAAGAATAGTTCATCATCAAACATTACTCTTGCATCAATATCAACACTAACGGGCTCACAAGAGAAAAAATCTTTAAGAAAGGGTTTAAACTCGGCTTTATAACATCATTAAAATTTTCATAAGTTAAACCTATCTTTATAAAATTCATAATCATCATAGAGTCATTTGGATCATAAATCAACCAATAGATCATCAAAACCTAAAAAATCCTCACAGACATTTTATCAAAAACTTGGTGGGTGTGTAATGCTAGTGTAAAATCATGCAATTCAAGAGTGAAAACATGCTCAAAAATTCATTGTAAAATCATAAATAGGAACTTGGCAACACCCTCAAGCAATATACATCGAAACCCTTCATCCAATCTCATAATAGATCTTAGATTCATAGCTGACAATATGCTAAAACAATCACACTTTCTTGAAACCCCAACATAGTGGAGTGAAATATAATAAGTAAGACCCATGAATAAATCAACTTTAAATCATGCAATTTAGGTAAAAGGAAGCTTGGGTATCATGGGCGAAATTAACCGATGAAAGAAACCTACCTACCTTGACTTTGGAGAGTTTCTTGAAGAAGATTTGAAATGGAGGCTTGAAGCTTGAATGAAGTTCTTAGATCCGGATAAGTTTTGGGACTCTTGATTCTTGAGGAGGACTTGGGACTTGACTTGGTTTTCTTGAATTCCAATAAGACTTATTGAAAACATTGAGAATGGATAGAGAATTTGATGAAGATTAGAGAGGAATTTGAGAGTTTTGGGTGAGGTTTTAGGGCTAAAAATGGCTAAAGAATGAGGGATTTTGTTTATATAGGTATAGGGTTATTACCCAATTGCCCAAGAGTAAAAAGAATAATTTTTGGAAATTTTTGAAGTAGTCCGCGTCAGGTCCACGTCGCGAACCTATCACGTATAGCTACTATTTTTGTTAAGTTTCGCAAAAAATTAATTTTCTTGGCACGAACAAAGTATACCTTATAGGTACTCCTTCTCCCACATAATTTCACCCACTGAACAAGAAAGTGAGGTTGAATTTACAAAATTTTATACAAATTTTTAGATACTAAAAAGATGCATCATAGGGTATTTTCGATCTACGTAGAGGATGTTTAAATATATTCGATTTGAGATATAAGGGAATTACAATTATGGGGGCATTCCTAGACAAGTGTAAGGCGTTTATATATCTCTCCCTTAGGAACATTCGTACCCGAATGTCAAAGAGACGTATATAAGAAGAGTAATCATGAATAAATCAGCCCCAATAAGAGTGCAACAATACATTTAAAATTCCATTTTCAAAATCTCAACATAAGTGTCAAAAGTCGTCATGAACTTGTCAACATGCAATATGCATGCAAATGACATAGGGGTTGAAGCATAAGACTTGAAATCACAAGAAGGGGTTCAACATGTTATCATAAGCTTGAATAGAATGAGAGAGGTACGAATATTGCTTAAATCCATGCCCTCTCCATTTCCCCTAGAGATACTTTTGACTTGACGATTCTTCCAAAGGGCCTTGATAAACACTACACCCTTACCAATCAACATCTTCAACCCTTCCATCCAATACCTCTACCGGGACCTCTACCTAAGTCAACATATCCTCCACAACACCCACAATCTTATGAGTTCTATGATACTAGAGTCACCACCACATCCCTTCAACTTAAAAGCATGAAAAAAGGAACAAACCACAACCATATCCTTAGGTAATTCCAATTTTTAAGCAACCTTATCAATCCTTCTCCACACTCTATAAGGACTCACAACCCTAAACTCATTGTCAACCTTAATCACACATAGTCTACTTAGTACCATAAACCTCCATCTCCCCCTTGGGAGACAACCTCCACTCTATCATCTTTTCACCCCAAACTCCCAACCCCAGTAAGGCCTAAACAAGGCCTTGCTTAAACTAGATCTCTTCAACTAAAGATGATTTAGAACCATAAATAATACTACACCACCATGCTCAAATTCCTCAAACCTAACCCCTAATCTAGCTAATCGATGGATCTCTCTAGTGACCTCTTTGCCACTATCATCAACATGAACTAGGCTATACATAAGCACCCTAATCAATGCATCCGTCATAACGTTAGCCTTACCGAATGATGATGTACAGTCATATCATAATCCTTAAGAACTTCTAACCACCTTCTTTGCCTCAAGTTGAGATCTTTTTGAGTGAACACTTATTGGGGACTCTAATGAATGGTAAGCACATTAATCTGCACCCCATACACTCAGTGATACCAAATTTTCAATCCAAAAGCATAGGCTCCCACCTAACCATCTTGTATCAATACACAAGCCAAACCAATCCGGGAGGCACCATAACAGAATAAACCCTTCCAACCCAACCAATAAAGACAAGATAAAAGTAGAGATGAGCTTATTCTCCAAGGCTTTTAGACACTTTCCACACTCATCATTCACACAACCTTAGCCTTCTTTTGGGTGAACTTAGTAATGGGAGAAGCAATAGAAGGGAACTCATTTACAAGCCTCCGATAGTAACCCCCTAAGCCCAAGAAGCTCCAAATATCCAGGTGAGTGAAAGGCCTAGGCCAATTTCTAATCATATTCATCTCCTTAGGATCAATTGTAATACCTTTCTCCGACGCCACATGACTTAAGAAGGTAACCTCCTTTAACCACATTTCACACTTCACATTCTTACCATGCAACTCCTCTTATCCCAAGATTTGGAACACTACCCCCAAATGGTTCACAAACTCTAAATAAATCGATACTGCATCACTAGAGACCCCCATAAGCATATCAAGGTAGGGACTAAAGACCCTATTCATGAAACCCATAAACATAGCCGGCGCATAAGTCAACCAAACAACTCCAACATACTCAAAAGGCTTACTCCTAAACCGAAAAGACACTTAGGGATATCACCTATCCTCATCATCACTTGGGAATAAGACTCAAAACCAATGATCAAGCTTAGAGAAGTGACTAACCTATTATAGTTGACCAAATAGATCGATCATTCATAACCATCATGTTACAACCTTACGGGTTCTACAATTAAAGGGGACACAATATGTAAGTAGCCGAACGACCTCAAGAAATCAAATCCAACAAACTAAGTTCAGCCAAAATCACAAGGCAAAATCCTAAGCAATAAGAACATGGGGAAACCCTTACAGACCAATTGGACCTTAAGACAAGAGTAGACCTACCTCTTTTGATACCATACAACCATACACTCATAGATGGGTTCATAAGGAGTCAAGTTCTAACTCTGCGAGTCCTACTATCCACGGGGACATAATATGCATGCAACTAATCCACACCAAGCATGATATCAATTCTACCACATCAACTCCAACAAGATCATAAGACAAGACCTAAGGCAAGATAAACATGGAACAACACCAATGAACATTTATAGCAATAATATACTCAACAAACAGGTAGACATCAAAGGTTCACATAACCACTCGGGATATGTAAGAAGTACATGGCAACCAAAAGTAATAATTAAAGAAATAGTGGAACCTGGATCAATCAAAATCAAAACCTTCAACTTACCTTCCTTTGCTTCCCTCTTTGAAGCGACATGATCAACAAGAAGAGCAAAAAACATTTGTAAGAGGAAAAATCCCTATCTAACTTCTAAAGCATGACATAGACCATGAAGAAGGGAAACATTTCCTAAAATATCTCATAGCCTCCTACTCATAGTTGTGGTGCATAACACAACCATAAATAAGACTCTAATTGATGCGATGTTTTGGACTACAAGGATATAACAACCTATTACTCTGATACCATCTTTGTCATGACCCAAGCCTAGGGTCTAGATATGACCGACAAATGGAAAACCCAAAGTAACTCCAAACAAGCCTCATGGCATATCATTACACATCCTTGGATGCGAAAGCAGTTAAAATGACAATAAGAGATAAGTATAAACAAGGGAAATTGGGACTAAGGAAATACTTCCATTATAAACATCAAGAAACAAGAGAGTCAAGCCTCGTATGATAGATATATAACATGTCCAACAACATCTCTACTACATTGATAAGAGTGGGGGCCAAGACATGCAACCGGGCTCACTCTCATAGTCAATACATACACGAAAGAAAGATAGTCTTAGAACATACTATAAGATCATAAGCAACGTCCTCGGAATGGAGGACTCACCAACAAGCTTGAGTGAGACCATACTATCCATGTGGGTGGAGATGCTCAAACGGGGCTCCAGTTCCTACATGGTCATATCATGTAGGCATAGAGTATGCATTGGTACATCTGAATGTACTAAGTATATGGGATTCAATGCAACAAGAGATAGACATCATAATCAAAAGATCAATGGATACGCATAATAACAATATTGCATGCATGATCAATGCTTGAAGTAAAACATGCTTGTGAATCATTCCAATTACATAAAACATAGTAAATAAGTGTGGGAAGGGACCTCAATTGACATAGAATAAGACAAAGTGAGCTACAACTTGGAATCCTGATATTACTCCTTACGAGTAAAGAGGTGGTGTACACGCCAAGGTAAATCATACTTCCAACTTACGAAAACATGACCCAATATCATTTGAAGTAACTCTATGGGAACATAACCCAATTTTGAAAAGGATTTCATTAAGAACTTCACCTTACTGGAATAGGACCCAATTTTGGGAAGAACCTCAAGAGAACATGTACTAAGTGGATTCACTAATATTGCAAGGGTATAACAATTTCTATGGTCACACATAGTTCAAAGAAAGAGAACAAACCCTCCATCCGTCGGTGCTAAGTCTAATCCCATGGAATACTTATAATAACATCCTTTAGTAACTTATCAGAAACATAGAATCATGACACGAGTAGCTCTAAAACATCCTTGACCTCTAATAGTGAGCCCAATTTCAAACATAAGAATAGTTCATCATCAAACATTACCCTTACATCAACATCAATACTAAAGGCCTAACAAGAGGTAAAATCTTTAAGAAAGGGGTTAAACCCGGCTTTACAACATCATCAACATTTTCATGAGTTAAACATATTTTTCGAAAGCTAAGAATCATCAAAAAGTCACTTGGATCATAAATCAACCAATAGATCATCAAAACCTAAAGAATCCTTAAAAGGATATTTTATCAAACACTTGATTGATGTATAATGCTAGTGTAAAATCATGCAATTCAAGAGTGAAATCATGATAAAAAATTCATTGTAAAACCATAAATAGGTACTTGATAGCACCCTCAAGAATATACATCAAAATGCTTTATCAAATCTCATAATAGATCTTAGATTAATAGCTCAAAACATGATAAAACAATCACATTTTCATAAAACCCAAAGATAGTGTGCAGTGAAATTTATGATAAGTAAGATCCATGAGTAAATCAATTTTAAATCATAGAGTTTTAGGTAAACAGAAACTTGGGCATCACGGGTAAAAGGAACAGATAAAATAAACCTGCATACCTTGACTTTAGAGAGTTTCTTGAACAAGATTTAAAATGGAGGCTTGAAGCTTGAATGAAATCCTTAGATCCGAATGAGTGTTGGGACTCTTGAATCTTGAGGAGGACTTGAGACTTGACTTGGTTTCCTTGATTTCCAATAAGATGTCTTGAAAACCTTGAGAATGGATGGAGAATTTGATAAAGATTAGAGAAAAATTTGAGAGTTTTTGGTGAGTCTTTAGGGCTATAAACGACTAAAGAATGAGGGATTTTCATTTATATAGGTCTAGGGTTATTACCCAATTGCCCTGGAGTAAAAAGAATAATTTTCAAAAAAAAATTTTGAACTAGTCCGCGTCAGGTCTACGTTTCGGACCTGTTGCGGGCAACTACCATTTTTGTGAAGTTTCATAACAAATTATATTTCTTGGCATGGACAAAGTATACCTTGTAGGTACTCACTTTCCCATGCAAGTTTGCCCTCTGAACAAGAATATGAGGTTGGATTTGCAAAATTCTGCATGGATTTTGATATATTAAAAAGAAATGCATCATAGGGTCTTTTTGAGCTACGTGGAGGGGTGTTAAAATATATTCGATTTGAGATATAACGGAATTATGATTATGTGGGTATTCCTAGGCAAGTGTGGGGCATTTTAGAAATAAGCTGACTTTGTCATTCTATCTAACAACCCAAAAAGAATCAAAACCCTTTCTAGTCTTAGGCAACCCAATAACAAAATCCATCTTAATTCCCTCCCACTTCCAAGTAGGAATCTCTATATCTTGGGTTAGGCCACTTGACCTTTAGTGTTCGGCTTTATCTTGTTTGTAACTATGAAAATCGTATACAAATTTGGTAATGTCTTTTTTTATTCCTCTCCACCAAAACACATCCCTCAAATCTCTATACATCTTGGTAGAACCGGGGTGAATAGAATAGAATAAATTATGAGACTACTCAAGAATCCCCTTTATGAAGCCATCAACATTAGGTACACAAAACCTACCTTGTTACCTAAGGGTGCCATCTCCCGCTTGGGAGAAAACCTCCACCTTGCCATCTCTAACAAAGTTCTCCAATTCTAACAAGGAGGGCTCAAGATCTTGGTTTTCTTCTACCTCATCAACCAAGGAAGATTTTGAACCATCAATAACCACAATACTACCATTATTAACCTCTTCCAACCTAACATAAATCTATGCAATGGATGGACCTCTCTAGCCACCTCTTTGACTCCATCATCAACATGAGCAAAGCTACCCATAAACACTCTACTCAAAGCATCGGCCACAACATTAGCCTTATCGGCTGATAATGTACACTCATATCATAATCTTTAAGGAGTTCTAACAACTTTCTTTGCCTCAAGTTGATATCTTTTTGACGGAACACATATAACAGACTCTTATGATTAGTTAACACCTCAATATGCACCCTATACAAATAATGATGCCAAATTTTCAAAGTAAATACCATGGTAGCCAATTCAAGATCATGAGTAGGATAATTATTTTCATGCACCTTGAGTTGTCTAGAGGCATAGGCTATCACCTTACCATTTTGCATCAAAACACAATCCAAACTAATTCGATAGGCATCACAAAATATAACAAACCCTTCCAACCCTTCTAGTAGAGACAAGATAGGAGCGGAGACACACTTATCCTTCAAGGTTTAGAAACTCTTTCCACACTCATTAGTCCACACAAATTTAGCCTTCTTTTGGGTCAACTTTAGTCATGGGAGAAGCAATATAGGAGATCGCATTCACAAACCTCCGGTAGTAACATGCTAAGCCCAAGAAACTTTAAATGTCCGATAAAGTCAAAGGTATAGGCCAATTTCTAATAACCTTCGATTTCTTAAGATCCATCTTAATACCGTCCCCCAACACCACATGACCCAAAAAGGTAACCTCTTTCAACCAAAATTCACACTTCTCATACTTAGAATACAACTTTTCTTGCCTCAATTTTTGAAGCACCACCCTTAAATGACTAACATGCTCCTCCTTACTATGAGAATAGATCAAGATATCATCAATCAAAACCATAGCTAAAAAATCAAGGTAGGGTTTAAAGACCATATTCATAAGATTCATGAAGATAACTAGTGCATTACTCAACCCAAAAGACATAACCACAAATTCATAATTCCCATACCTAGTCCGAAAGGATGTCTTGGGAATGTCAAACTCCCTCACCTTCACTTGATGATACTCGGACCCAAGATTAATATTAGACAAGTAACTAGCCCCTTGAAGTTGGTAAAATAGATCATCAATCCTTGGTATAGGATACTTATTTTTAATGGTGACCCTATTAAATTACCAATAGTCAATGCATATTCTAAGATACCCATCCTTCTTCTTCACAAACAATACCAGTGCACCCCAAGGTGATTGGCTAGGTTTAATAAAACCTTTCTCCAATAAGTCCCTTAATTGCTCGTTCAACTTATTTAATTCCACCGAGCTATACGATAAGGGGGAATAGAAATGAGTTGAGTATCAGGAAGGAGGTTTATACCAAAGTCTATTTCCCTTTTGGGAGGAACACCAGGATGGTCATTAACAAAGACATCAAGAAACTCATTTACCATCGGAACCGACTTCATATGGAGGACTTTGGACTCAACATCCCTAAACCACAAAAGATGACAGAGACACCCCTTAAAGATCAACTTTTGGGCTTTAATGCAAGAGATAAACCTACCTTTGACCACCACATCATGACTCTCCCACTTAAGGATAGGTTCATTTGGGAATTGGAATTTGACCATACGGGTTCTACAATCAATAGAGGCATAATATGCAGGCATCGAATCCATCCCAAGAATGACATCAAAATCTACCATATCCAACTCAATAATATCACAAAGCAAAAATTTATGCAAAATACAAACAGGGAAATTTCTATAAAGCTTTCTAGCAACAATAGATGCACCAAAGGGAGTAGACACCTCAGACGACTCACACAGTAATTCAGGTTCAACATGAAACTTTTTGGCAACAAAAGGAGTAACAAAAGAAAGAGTGACACCTAGGTTTATCAATGCATACCCATCAAAATCAAAGACTTCTAACATACCGATGATGACTTTGGGCACCTCATCAACCCCTTGTCTCCATTGGAGAGTATAAAACCGATTGTGCCTTGGGGCACTACCTTGTTGACCTCCTCTACCCAAAGGAAATACATTTGTACCCGGACCTTGTGGATAAACATCTTTACCCTTGTTTTGATTACGAGGCCATTAACCTTCTTATGACCCAATTTCCCACAATTATGACAAGCATTAGTGTCCTTCATGCATAGGCCACCATGGCCTCTACCATATTTTGGACTCATAGCATTAGGCACCACACTTCCATCACCTTGGGCTTTTGGGTAGTAATTGGAAAACCTCCTATTAGGTGCACGAAAAGATCCTATGTCTTGATAAAATCAGCCACCCTTGGGATCTAGGAACTTACCATTAAAACGGGCCCTCTTGGCCTCACCATTTCAACTCTTTCTCAATTTCCCCCTCCAACTATTCGGCATAAGTCATTAGAGGGGATGAATCCATGCCACTAATCAGCACAGCAACATGACACTCCTCATTAACTAAATTGGATACCGCTATCACAAACTTGTTCATTCTAGACCTCAGGTCGACAACCAAGTGTGGAGCATATTTAGAGAGCTAGTACTCCCTCACACTCATAGCTCCTTGCTTCAAATTCACTTACTCCATCATTTTGGCCTCCCTAAGCTCAAAATGGAAGAACCTATTGACACAAGCTGCCTTAAATTCCTCCCAAAGGATCACATTGCTGTTCCCCTTCTCCTCCTTCCATTGAGTATTTCATATTTGGGCCAACCCATTGAGTTGGTAAGCCACCAGCTCCGCCTTTTCCTCTGACCTAATAACCATAATTGCCAACACTTTTTACACCTCATCAACAAATTCTTGAGGGTCCTCATCTACTTTAGACCCGTTGAACTCTGGTGGGTTCATCCTCATAAAGTCCCTCACCCGAGATGCCGGAGTAGGAGCTTAAGGCACTTGGGACCTTTGATTTACTTGGTTATCTATGACTTGAGCTACCAAGGTGAAAGCGTACCAAAGCTCTCCATGGTTCAGTTATTCTTCCGTAGTGTGGGCTCTTCTTTCTCTTATGTTAGACATTATCTAGCATAGGCAATAAAATTTGTTAGAGGAGAAACCTTACATAACTTCTATAGCACGACATAGATCAAGAAGAAAGGAAACATTTCCTAAAATATCTCATAGCCTCTTGCTTATAGTTGTAGTGTACAACTCAACCATGAACAAGAATTTAATCGATGAGGTATGTTGGATGCCGAGGACAGTAACAGACTAGTGCTTTGAAACCAAGTTTGTCACAACCCAAACCTAGGGCCTACATTGACAAGGTAAATGGGGGACCTGAAGGGACCCCAAACAAGCCTCTTAGAATATCATTACATATCCTTGGTCGCGGAAGAAATTATAAAACAACAATAGATAGAAAAAGGGGAAATACAAAGCTAAGGGACATCTTTGATACCATTGTTAGACCCCATAATTAATTCAATTGAAGTAATTCGTTCAATTAGAAAAGTTATGACGAACATGGCATAATTTAAATTAAGTAAGATCGCGGTGCTTAATTAAAATTGGAGCGTACATTTTAAGTTGGAGTTGGGAGTCCTCAATTGGATTTAAATAGAAATGTTTGGGGACCTACTTGAACAATGGGCTAACTAGGAGCCCTTAGGGTGCAATTTTAAGAAGTGTATTTTCTATAAATACCCCCCCTTAGTTCAAAAATGAAGAACATTTGGTTC
>JAOTQJ010175631.1:0-24241 GCA_025642045.1 Solanum sejunctum | reverse complement strand
TACCGAGGTACTAGGGGTTTCGAGAGGGATCTTTGGTGGACGTCAGGGCGATTGGTGGTGGAATGATGAAGTCCAGGATAAAGTGAAAGATAAGAAGGTCGCTTACACAGAGTGGTTAGAGTGTAGGGATTAAGATAAAAAGCAAAAGCTTAAGGTAATCTATAAGACGGCGAAGTCAGAAGCGAAGATGGCGGTGACGAATACTAAGTTAGCAATGTTTGAGCGCCTTTATGATAGGAGTTAAGTGACAAAGACGGGACAAGAGATTGTATAGACTCACTAAAGTAAGAGAAAGGAAAGCTCGCGACTTAGATCAAGTGAAGTGCATCAAGGATGAGGAGGGCGAGGTATTGGTGGATGATAGTTCTATTGAATTAAGGTGGCAAGCTTACTTTCATAAACTCTTAAATGAAAAAGGAGATATAGATATTGAGCTGGGTGAGTTGGCACACTTCAAAAACCATCGTGATTTTGGGTATTGCAAGCGATTCAGAGTTGAGGAGGTAAGACGGGCTATTAGTAGGATGAAGAGGGGGAGGGCAATCGGGCCCAATGAGATTCTCGTAGACTTCTGGAAGAACATGATCAAGGATGGCATTGAGTAATTGACTAGACTATTCAATGCTATTATGAAGACTGCCAAGATGCCTGAGGATTGGAGGAGGAGTACAATGGTTCTATTATACAAGAATAAGGGAGATATTCAGAACTGTAACAATTACAGGGGTATTAAGTTGTTAAGCCACACTATGAAGGTCTGGGAGAGAGTAGTGGAGATGAGGGTGCGAAGAGTAGTATCTATATCGGAGAATCAGTTTGGATTCATGCCAGGGCGGTCGACTACTGAAGCAATTCATCTTGTTTGGAGGTTAGTGGAGAAATATAGGGAAAGAAAAAAGGACCTTCATATGGTGTTCATTGATCTCGAGAAGGCATATGACAAAGTCCCAAGGGATGTCTTATGGAGGTGTCTAGAGGTGAAAGGTGTCCTAGTGGCTTATATTAGGGCGATTAAGGACATGTATGAAGGAGCCAAAACTTGGGTAAGAACTGTGGGAGGAGACTCAAAGTATTTTCCTATTAAGATGGGACTCCACCAAGGATCTGTGTTGAGCCTTTTCTTGTTTGCCTTGGTGATGGATGAGCTGACGCGATCTATCCAGGAGGAGGTACCATGGTGTATGCTTTTTGTAGATGACATAGTACTGATTGATGAGACTCGGACTAAAGTTAATGATAGGTTGGAGGCTGGAGACACGCCTTAGAGTTCAAAGGATTCAGATTGAGCAGGACCAAAACTGAATATTTGGAGTGCAAATTCAGTGTTGAGAGGGATGAAGTAAACTTTGATGCTAGGCTTGCCACTCAATCTATCCCCAAGAGGGATAACTTTAAGTATCTGGGGTCCATCATCCAGAGTAGTGGCAATATCGACGATGATATCACACATCGTATTGGGGCAACATGGACTAAATGGAGGCTTGCCTCTAGAGTATTGTGTGACAAGAAGATACCACCTAAACTCAAAGGTAAGTTTTACAGAATGGTGGTTAGACCATCATTCTGTATAGGGTGGAGTGTTGGCCAATTAAAAAGACACATGTTCAGAAGATGTATGTCGCGGAGCTGAGGATGTTGAGATGGATGTGTGGCCACACTAGGAGTGACAAGGTTAGGAATGAGACCATTCGGGAGAAGCTAGAGGTGGCCCCGGTGGCCGAAAAGATGATGGAAGCGAGACTAAGATGGTTTAGACATGTGCAGAGAAGGAGTACCGATACTCCTGTTAGGAGGTATGAGAGGTTGATTTTGGGAGCTACATGGAGGGGTAGAGGTAGACCAAAGAAATACTGTTTGGAGGTGATTAGACATGATATGGCGGAACTTGATCTCACTAAGGACATAACCTTAGATAGAAAGAAGTGGAGGTCGTGAATTAGGGTAGCAGACTAATTACTAGGGTTAGGTGGCTAATTTGTGCTCTCATTATCTGTCATATTATGTGTTAGTTTTATCATGTTTACATACTGCCATGTGCTATTCATTATTACTCACTTTTTTTGTTCCCTCCCTTTCCTTTTGTCATATCTGGTTCTTTCTGCGTATGGGTGACCCTCACATGAAATAGCCTCTCTACTTCTATGAGGTAGTGGTAAGGTCTGCATACACTCTACTCTCCCCAGATCCCACTTGTGGGATTGTACTGGGTATGTTGTTGCTGTTTTGTTGGAATCAGTATATAAGATTTGACTTGTATTCAACATCATTTTGCTCCTTAATGATCAGATTTAGGTGCCTCAAATATTGGTTGAAAGATGAAATCAAAGGACAAACAGACATCTTTATTGATAATCTTCTTGGCGCACCGGATAACATCAAGCTTGCTCCAGATGGTTCATTCTGGATAGCATTAATACAGGTTAGTTATAAGCCATCTTTTAGAATGTAAAGATAGGTATTATTAAGAAGTCAGAGAAAATGCATCTGTTCCTGTCAACTTAAGATTCTTGTATCTGTCTTTGCTACAGTTAACAGCTCCGGGGCTAAATTTCATTCACAAGTCTAGAGCTTCAAAACATTTGCTGGCAACTTTCCCCAAATTGATGAACTGGGTGATTGGAGCATACCGCAACGCTATGGTAGTGAATGTGGAAGCTGATGGAAAGATAACCAAAGGCTTTGATGATCCAACTGGAAAAGTCATGTCATTTGTGACATCTGTGTTGGAGTATGAGGATCATCTCTACTTAGGAAGTCTCAACTGTGATTTCATAGGAAAATTACCACTGACAACCTCAACTACCTAGGTAATGCTAAGTTGCTCATATTGTGGTCTACAAATTGGCATCTTGATTCCTAGAATGTATATTTAGGGAATGGGATGGGCGGGGTGGTTGTAGGGCGACATAAGCTCATCGTGCAAATTTTTTTAAATCGCCTCGCCCTATATAGACCAGCCCGTATAAACCCACCCATATAAATTATTAAGCTCTTTTTTTTTAAATTGATTTTAATAAGAAAAATAAAATTCATTTTCACCAAATCAGATCTCAATAATTAATTAATTATTTTTAGCTAACATTTCAACAATTGTTTCTTGATTGCTAATTAACTGTTTTAGTTAATATTTTAACAACTAATAATTTACTAGATTCTTGATTGCTCGTTAACTGTTTCTAATTAATATTTTAATAATAATTTACTAGACACATCTAGTTTAAATTTTAGAAAAGAAGTTACTATTAAAGTCAAAGTTTAACATAAAAAATTTATAGTTTGAAATTTTACTAAGCAAAAATTTAATTTTCTTTCAGGTACTATTTGGTACCTTAACCCGCAACTCTCCCTGTCCGACATTAATTTTAAAAATAAGTACTTCAAATGGCGCCTGCACTTGCTCCATACCCGCATAACTTTAATCCTGTCTCGCCCCACACCCTCCCCATTGCCATCCCTATTCTATCTATCTAGCTATAGCATATGTCGTAATCATATCATATCATATCTATTATTAAAAGCGAAAAGGTTCAAAATTTAAAGTTGAGTTACTATTTTGTCCTTTCACTAAATTAAAATATTATAAATTTATTTAATTAATCAAATATTAAATAGTGATAATATCATATTATTCTAATGCTATAATGATACAAAATACTAAAGTGGCAAGATGTTAAGTCAAACATTGAAAAATTAAAATATCCATAGGAACAAGGGTAGAGCCAGCATACATTGAGGGGGCTCATCTGAACCCCCTTCAACGAAAAATTATATTATTTATACAAGATTAAAATATTTTTTTATATATATATAATAGATATTATATCTCTTTCGAATAGTTTATGTGTTTACTTCTTCAAATTTTTAACTTCCTTAATTAAAGTTATCGCTTCACCCCTGCATAGAAAGTTTTACAATTATACTTTTTATATTTAACTTTATTTCTTTCCTTTAATTTAATCAATAGAATATATGTATGTATGTATGCATGCATGCATGCATAAAGAGCTAGATAATTTTAAAAAAAGTGACGCAGCTCCTCTTTTTGGCCAAGGATTTCATTTATCCATTTTTTTCCATTTTTTTTCTTACATTTTCTCTCACTTTTCTCATTTATTTTGAAAAAAGAAGAAGATAGTTTCATGACTCACACTTGTTCCTTTTCATAAGTTCTACTCTTAATAAATATTAGTATGACAAAATTCATAACTCCCAAACTTTTTAGGTTTACAGGAGGTGCTGCATAATTTCTTTTCTTAATTACGTTTGTAATTCTCATCAATTTTATATATTTATAATTTTCAAAAATTTAATGTGTGAGTTTATTACATGATCTTTTACCTTTCTTCATTCATAGATGTTTAACTTCACACAACCTAAAAGTTAAATTGGACATTCATTCATATCACATTTAGCGTCTTCTTTTCAAGATTCTATGGCGGTATAGCCTATGAATTGGTCCAAAAAGTTGGGTCAACGGAAATTTGTAACAAATACACAATTTTTTGTTGTTAATTGGTTGATAATTTGCATGACAATTTTGTTTTAGAAAGTCATTTTATGGTTCATTTATTTCCTTAATACATAAAGTCACAATACACAAATTTGATCCTAAACTTGGAGTAAAATTTTAAGTTGGAACTCAAACTTTCAAAGTGCATAAATAGACACTCCAACTTGTCCATTCCCTAAACATTTAAACACAAGATCTAAGCTGCCTAAATGCGTGAGTTACAATTGAGATGACACATTTTTTCCGTCCAATGCTGTGATGCCACATTCGTCCATGCAAGCAAAACCTTTACACGTCGTAGCCAAATTTACACGTATTACAATAAAAAATAAAAAAATAAATAATATGATAAAAGGGGTAAAATACGTTAATCCTTCAATTTGCCTCTTTTCAGTTAACAAAAACCCTAACTTACACGACTATTCCCGACTAGAAATGACGAAATCAGTGATGATTCATTGTAGGAAATTATCAAATTTTGCATTTTCTGTTGCTGCCGTCCTTCGATTTAGTCAGGTATGTTAGAATTTTTTAGTTTTAAAGTTTAATTTTTCGTAGACGTTTTGAAGTTTGTTGTTGTAATCTCACTTTTCTTCTACAAATATGGGGTCATGTTATAGCTATTTTCCACCATGGTGGTCCCTTCTATAAAGGTAGGTATGTTTTGAAGTCTGAAGAATGTGTCTTCTCCATAGACAAGGATCACTTCTCTTTGATGAAATTGAAATCGTATGCAAAAGATATTGGGTATGATGAAGTTGAGGAATTTTTTACTGAAGATACTATTACCCATAGATTTGTCAAGTTACAAAGTGACAACAAACTGTATAATTATATTAAAGATTTATGGAGTGGGTCGACTTTCAATATATTCCTGAAGCACATGCATGTGGGAAAAGTAGGCCTACAACTCAGTTGGAACCATTGTATAGTCCAAAAGTTAATGCAGAGACAAAGATAGTGTCTAGATTTTTTTATTTAGATGATGATATTGATGAGTTAAGTGGAATTGAACAATCTTTAGAGGAAGAAACTTGTGATTCTGTTAACTTTGAAGAGGATGACTTAGATGCTGTACCAGATCAAGATGATAGTGAAGTCGATGAAGAATTGAGAACTTTCATTGAGAAACAAAGAGAACAAAAAAGAAGTGAGGCTGGAGAGAAAAAGACAAAGTCTAAGGACAAATTCAAACAGGCAGAAGTTGATCTTGGAGAGGCTGGGATAGATAAAGGTTCTAAGGGTGTTTTCACCAATAAGGCAGCCAAATATCAAAGTAAGTTAGGAGGTAATCAAGAGTTTATTGCTTCATCAGATGAACCTAGTGAAAATAGTGATGAAGAACTTGATGGTTTAGCACAACAAGGTGTGGATCTACCTTTAAGAAGAAAATGCAACAAATTGAGGTATGATCCTTCTTCTATTGTATCTTTCTTTGAATTGGGTATAATTTTTGAGAGTGCAATCCAGTTCAAAAGGGTTGTTGCTGATTATGTTGTGCAAAATAAAGTTCAATTAAAGATTAAACCCAATGAACATCATAGAGTTAGGGTGAGATGTCAAGAAAACTGTAAATGGGAAGTGTTTGCTAGTTTGGATAAAGATAGAGGGGATTTTTGTGTGAAAAAGTACTATCCTGCTCATAGGCGTTTTACAAAGAACATGAATAAATTGTGCATAGCAAAGTATGTGAAAATGAATATGAGGGATAGAATAATATCTCAATCTGACATAAGGGTTCATAAGCTTCAAGAAATAATAAAAAAAGAATGGGGATTAAAGGTGGGAAGATCAATATGTTATAGGGCAAAACAGAATGTAATTTCAAAGTTCATAGGTGATTGGAAGCTTGAGTTTTCAAGACTGTTGGACTATGCTGATATGATTAAGAGTTCAAATTTGGGAACTTCTTGTTGGGTGAGAACTGTCAATGAAACAGTTCCTGGCAGGCACTTGATTAAATACTTCTATATGTACTTTGCTGCTTTGAAGAATGGATGGTTGGAAGGTTGTAGGAAGATTATAGGCCTAGATGGTTGTTTTTTGGAGGGTGCTTGCAAAAGAGAGCTATTAGTGGCTGTTGGAATAAATAAAAGCTAATAAATGTATTCAATAGCTTGCGCAGTGGTGGATAAAGAAACCAAACACTCTTGGAGTTGGTTTTTAAGATATCTGATTGAAAATTTGCATCTTCATGATGGATATGGCATAACCATCATGTTTGATATGCAAAAGGTATTTATTTCATCTCATCTCAATTTCAGTTTCTGTAAGTTCAATATTTTGTGTAGTTCTTTTTGATATGCCAATTTTAATTCTTCTATGCTATTTCATCATATTGTATATTCTCATAATTAAGTGGTTATCTTTAATAGATTGGCTTCCTGGCATGTTTGATGCTTCCATTAACAATTTCTTCTGAATTTAATCCTAATCTGCACTTGTCTTACTATGCTGCTAGGGACTTGAGTCAGCTGTTGCTGAATTACTTCCTTTTGCTGAAAGAAGAATGTGTGCAAGACATATTTGGGCAAACTGGTAAAAGAAATGGAGAGGTGAAGAGAGGAGAAAAGTATTTTGAAGGTGTGTCGAAGGTATTTTTGAGGTAAAATTGAAAGATAAGTTTACATATTTAGGAAAGCTTGGTGATAGAATATGTAAGTCTCTGCTTGTCTATAACAAAGAATTTTGGTGTAGAGCTTTATTTAGTGAAACATCCAAGTGTGATTTGGTGGAAAATAATATGTGTGAAACATTTAATTCATGGATTGTTGGTCCTAGGCACAAATCTGTGATTAGTATGCTAGAAGATATTAGACACAAAATGATGGATAGACATGGAGATATGATTAAGTTTGCAAGTACTTGGACTAATGATATTTCACCTATGGCAAGGCAAGTTTTGGAGTAAAATAAAGAAATTGGTAGGAAGTTAAGGGTGAATTGAAATCATGACATAGGATTTGAGATACAAGAAGGAGAATATCGACATGTAGTTGACATGGTTAAGCAGACTTGTACCTGTAGGCTGTTGCAGTTGAGGGATATCCCTTGTCAACATGTAGTTTGTGCTTTATATCACATGGGTAAAGAAAAAAAAGATTATGTAGACCATTGGTACAAAAAAGATACATTCCTGAAAGCTTATAAGTACTTCTTACGGCCTCTAACCAATATGGTTATGTAGCCTAAAACCAACAACCCACCAATTGAGCCACCTGAAATGAAGCCAATGCTCGGAAGACTAGCCATATGTAGAAGAAAAGATAAAGATGAACCAAGAAAAAAAAAGTAGAGGAAAGCATCAAAGAATGGGGTCAAAATGACATGTTCCAAATGCCATCAAGTTGGGCATAACAAAAGAGGTTGTAAAGTGGTAAGAAACAACATTCCTATCTCATTTTATGATGTTTATTTAATCTAATTTTTTCCTTAATTAACATGCCATTCAACAACCTTCCACTCCACTCCACATCCTTCACAACCCACAGGACAACCTTCACAGCCCACAGGACAGTCTTCACAGTCCACTACACACCAATCACGCATTCAATATTCAACTAAGCAACCTTCACGCTCCACTGCATAACAATCAAGTACTCAATATTCAACTTGACAACCTTCACGCTCCACTGTACTATAATTAAGCACTCAATATTCAACTTTTTGGTGTTTGGAAACCTCAAACATTACATGAAATAAGAGAAAACAACCAATTGGTGCTACAAATTCAGCTGAAAGAAAAAAATTCAGCAACTATGGAATTTGGTGTATACACAGATACACAATTCGGAAGACAAGTGATTAATGTAAGTATATTCTTTTATGATTCTTTCATATCTTTATTTATCTATCTTGTTAAATTATATAAACTTATAATGCAGCTTGGAAGAGCAAGTGAAAGAGTGATCTCAAATGAGTCATTAAAGGATGCATCACAAAGAAATGTTGACCTTGGATTCAAACCACCTGGCTTGAAATGGAAAGGAAAGAATGCTATGATTGAAAACCAACTTCAACTAATATCGCAGCAAAAAAAATGTAAATCAAATCCAAGTAAGATCCATAAGATTCCAACAGTGTTGATTATGTGTTTTCATGGTGAAAAATAAGACAAAAACAATGATGTTGATAAACAACTTATGTATTTTTAATTACTTATACAATTGCTTTAATGCCATTATGGTACTTAAACTATGTTAAGTTGATGCTTTTTGAAGTGATGTTAATCCATGTATAGCATATGTACAAATTATTTTATGATATATATGCTTATTGAAGTGTGATAAACTTGTTCAAAATTAAAGCTAAACATTTGTTAAGTTAAATTGATTTGCATTATTTTACGAGAGATAAAAGTAGCCATCCCGCAAAAATGCCTACATAACAATCAAAATAATTTCTAACAGCAAAATAATTCCAAAAATTAACATACTAACAATTACTATATAAAGAACTCTCTATAAATCCAACATAGTATCACAATGATCAACAAAGCTCGATAGTTCCTTCTTATCTTTTTCTTTTCTTCATCATGCTTCTTTAGTCTTTTTTGTAATCCCAAAATTATAATTCTAGCATGTTCAGTATAATTCATTTCCCACTACCTAAAAAATTTATATCCAACCTATTTACAAACAACAAAATAACCATCAAAATTGAATTTTGAATATTAATATATTAAATAAAAAAATTATTATATCATACTCGACCATCTTCACATCCAAGAAACTAACAATCTGGATTATTTACGCACCAAGAAATTTTCATTATAGATCTTTTTCCACAATGACAAAAAATATTTGAATTCATTATTTATCAAAAAAGGTAAAAAATGTGTAAAATAAATGGAGAGGCAAATGCTTGTGCATTTTTAATAAAAAGAAAAAGAAAAAAGTGTATCTTAATTTGAAAATAAATAGTGTATATATAAAGACATGTTGTAGGGGTAAAAGGGTCAAATCGTGCTTTTTTTACCATTAAAAAGTTCACAAATGCCATACATATGCGCCTCATTTGCGTGTTAAACACATGCTATGCCAGGTCAGCGAGTTGTATTTAAATATTCAGGAATGAGCAAGTTAGAGTACCTATTTGTACACTTTAAAAGTTTGAGCTCTAACTTAAAATTTCGCTCCAAGTTTAGGATCAAATTTGTATATTGTGCCATAAATAAACTTGTCTTCTTCATAACATGAATGGAAGAACTCCTTGAGAAATAATACTAATTTCTCTCTATTTATTTGTTAAATAGGTTTTATGATATGAATGGAAGAATTCTTTGAGCTTACTACTTGAAAAAGGCATAAATATTAAGTCACAATAAGTGTTTCTCTACAAAACAACAACATATGCAGTGGAATCTCATAAGTGGAGTCTGGAGAGAATAGAATATATGCAGACATTATCACTACCTCACAGAAGTAGAGAGACTGTTTCTGGAAATCCATGTCTCAAAAAACAGTAAGTATTTCTGTATTATATAAAATTGTTCTTGGCAAAGGTGATGTGGCATTTCTTGAGATCAAAATATTTATTGATCTTGTTTCTCTGTCTCTCTCTTTTTGTTTAACAAATATATGTCTATTAAAAAATTAGGCAAAAAGAGAATGATATGGCATATCTTTTCAGCGATTTCTACTTTTTTTTTTCGGCAGGGGAGGGGGGCTTTAGATTTATCTTTTTTGTAAAATTTTTTCAATCTTCTGTATAATTCTCTTAATAGCCAATTGAATATATTTTTTAGGTTATAATTAATTTACTATTAAATAATTATTACTTTTCAACCTTTCTTGTTCCTTAATCCGAAGGAAGACGAATCTTTATGATCATCATTGATAAAGGTGTTATATACCACACCAATAAGAATATGCAACAATACAAAAGGTGAATCGACTCAAATCTTTATTATATCTACATTTTACCTTTTTAATCAACGTGGATCAAACAACATAATCTCTTATGCTTTTTTAAAATAAATCAATGTTATTCTCATGTGATAAATTTAAGTAGCACATGAAAACAATGACGATTAGAAATCAGGTGTGATAATACTTACCTTTAACCACCTAGATATGTCAACTTAAATAGCAATAGTTAAAGAAATGTGAAAGCTAAAATGATAAAACAATTTAAAAAGGGAAAGAACAAGCATAAGGCATGAAAGTCAAAGTCTAAAACCATCCTAGAATTTAATGTCATGGGGTACAAACCTCTACTGCAAAAGAATTTAAAGAAATACATGCAAGTCTCAATTCTTTGCATCTCAAATAAAAAAAAAAACAAATAGTAATAGAAGTCTAAAGGTACACCGAGTGGATGCTACGTTCCAAATAGTCTCGAAGCTCGATTTAAAAAGGACGAAATGATCAAGAGGTACCGGGCTCAATACCTACACAAAAAATAGAACCAAGGGTGAGTACCTAAAAACATGGTACCTTGCAAATGAATTCTAAACCTAGTAAAGCAATAATGAACACAAGTACTCTTTCCATCCCAACCATATACCTCTGAAACTACAAATCTGCACTCAGAAAAATTCAGCATATACACTAGATAGAGTATGTACAAAATTAGGCATATGTCTTCATGATTATACATTTCAATCGAGATCATAATCTCAAAGAAACAAGATCAACAAGTAGCATCTATCTACAATATATAGGTCATCAACAAGAAATTCAATAATTCATTAACAATGTAACAATGAGTAAGGTGCAATATGATGCAAATGTAATGTCAGATAATCATGATGTATGTCTATCCTACAATACACATCCGCTAATCAACTTAGGTTGAAGTACATGGGGTCCCTCTCAGACCATGTATCTCCCAGAAATGACATTGGCAAAATTAAGTTTGAATATTACCTTGGCCGCCTAAAATGATCTTGACAATATCATACGTCAAAATATTACCTCGGCACAACTGGTAGAGACTTCAATATTTAATATCAATGTCTATCTCAATAACATCAACTAATAGGGACCTCGATACCAAAAACAAGTATATCTCTTTCATATCATTTTTACAGTCCAAATAAAAATAAGTATATAAATGAAGGATATGTGAATGAGATGTGAAATCACATGATGCCACAATATATATCTCAACAAGATGTTGTCCGATATTGCTCAACAAGTAATCTTCATTCATTATTAATCAACTCACAAGAAGTATATCAAGTAATACATCACTATTAATGCCTCATCTCATTTCACAATTTAATTCTCTCAATTTTTACATTTCAATCAGTTCACAATGAATTTCAAGCAATCTAGTAGAAAATACGAGTTTCAACAAGCTTAACATAGGTAGAAATACACTTACCTTAGCTAATAAAGTGAAGATCAATCCAAAACCAGAGCTTTTCCATTTTGATTGTACTCCGGAGCACCATAATATATTTGAAAATGAATTCACAATCATAATTTGAAGATAAAGACACTAAAAATTCAAAGGAAAAAAAGAAGAAGATAAAACAATCTAAAATTTCAATACCAAAAAACTAAATGGAAATCTGAAAATTTTTACATAAAAATGATCCTTGAGGTTTTAAAAGTCTAAGGGCAAAAATCATTTCAAAAAAGGAGTTGAAATGAGTCCACAATCACCATTTTTATTTTGAGAAACTACGTCCATAAGATTCCCAAATTCTCCAATTAAAATTCCTAATTTTGATGTTTAAATCATGAATTAATTAATAAAAATTGAAGAAAGAGGCTGAAAATAACTTATTCAAATATTTTACCTTGAAAATTTCTTGTAAAATCACCCAAAATCAAGCTTGGAAAGCTAAAAATGATGAATTTTTGTAAAACCCATCGTTTGATGAAAACTACTGTTCATTATCTATTTACTCTCCACGATAGCAGAGCTCAGGACCGTGAATATAGAGGTTAGCATGATAAGATTACCGTGATCATGGTCAGGGCCTTCACAAACGCAGAGGTCAATGGCTTGACCCTCCACTATCACCACCCTTTGCATAAGGGACTTGTACTTTGCGAATGTTGGATTGAGGTTTGTGAACACAAAGATATATGAATGCACCGGATATCAACAATTTCTAAAATAGTTCAAAACACAAAATTGACCCTCTAAATTCTTTCAAAATTTGATACACACAAATTATATATTCAAACTTACTAGATTTGATATTTCGAACTTAATGGAATTGTCAGAACTTGAATTTGAAGTCTCGTCGACCCAGAATCCGATAAGTTGCAACTAAATTAGTTTTGGCCACTTGAAGTACTAAAATGCTACCAGAATACCTAAAAATATGATGAAGCTTATTCTATCACTAAAATCACCTCCTGAAACCAGTGGAACCAACATATATCCAATATGAGCATCAAAACTAAAAATATTGACCAAAGTCAAACCTTAAGTAAATTTTTAACGTCGAATAAAAAATTCACACAACAACTTTAAATTTAACTTCCATAACTCTCCTAGTCCAATTTTCCCAATTCTGAAATTAATAAAATTAACAAAAATTTTTTTTTGAGATTCGAATCTCCAAATGACTAAAAAAATTTAAAATTTTGCAACTTAAGCCTTCAAAACTCACTTCTTTAGAAAAAACTCAAGGTTTTACAAAATTTTCAAAAATTAACTTTCAAAACTTTTCAAACATGGCTTAAGGAAACTATCAGGAGGGGTAAAACAAAAATTTTATCAAAAATGATACAAACAACCTTCAAAGTCATTATATTATCCACCACTAAAAATCATGTTCGTCATCGACCATAAAGTAAGGGAAAGTCTCAAAAAGGTAAGGGTAGTGGGTCCGTTCAATTTTTTCATCAATCCAATCCCCGTTAGGGAAAGTCTGAAAAATGTAAGGGTAGTGGGTACGTTCAATTTTTTCATCAATCCAATCCCTGTTTACATTTTTTTTCTTATCAATAAATAGACTCTTTACTTGTATGACTTAAAGGTCTCATATTTCTCAAAAAGTGATTCAATTGATGGGATTTGGTATTAGATCGATGATCTCAATGAGATTGATATTCCAATCTTTCTTCTTAGAACGTATTGAGTTGAACCTATAAGCGAGACCAAGCATATTGCCGCCAGAAGGGGAAACCCGTATTTCTTCTAGAGAATCTTTTAATTGTTCTAGAGCAACTAGAAAAAGATTCTTTAACCAGAAAGAATTTGGTTCAGATGTAAGATATTTATCCAGAAGTTTTCACAACTCAATCATATATGATGGAATCATCAAAGATTTGACCTTTTTGAACTCTGTCTGTAACTCACTAGAGGCCCGGGAAACAAATAAAAGATGTGTACCAATGAGATATCCAGCAACAAGAAGAAGGAAAAAGATTGAATAGAGGAACTTCTAAGCATTTGGAAATCTCAGATGTGTCGATATCGATGGTGACTCATTATTTTGATAAATTATTTCTTCGGACAGAAGAAGATTATGTAAAGACTTACTCGAGATCTCACTTATCAGATTCCATTGTGGAAGAAACAATTTTTTCTGAAGAATTCACCATAATATACCTAACTTGTGCGTAATATCAGGAAAAGTGGATACTAATTTTTGACTGCTACTTAGTATTGACAATAGGTCTGAAAAAGTATCTAAAAATATTAAATTTAGATATTTATACCCTATCGAAGTAAGGAACCATGGCATATATGTTTGGAATAGACTCCATTTTGAGAGAGTTGAAAAAGTACTATCTCGTTGAAAGGTTCTGTACATCTGCCCTTTCTTAAGACATTTCTTTAGACAAAAACTCCATTTTTTTTGTCTTTTTGGATGATAAATCTTTCTCAAAACATGGAGTATGAATCAAACCCATGTTTGAATTGAAATTGAGATACTGATGTAAGTTCTTCCCATTTGAATCAAATAGATTCATATCTGAAAGAGGTTGACAATAAGTTCTTTCAAGATTGACTATTTGTCCATCTGTTAGAGGTGTTCCAGAAATGTCTATGATCGATTAAATAGCTCTATGAACGGATGGATCGAATTGACTTGGAAAATGAAAAGATTTGTACAAGTTATACATTTTGTCACCACTTTGTGAAAAATCATTAGGTATGAATATGTTAGATACCTGTGACTGGATTGGTGAAATAGTATCTCTCCCCCTAAGAACATGCTTTTGTTTATTGATGCACAAACAAAATATTTTGTTGCGAATGAATAAGATATTGAGAAATTTTCCATACGTAAAATCTGAATTATTGATACAGGCCTTTTCCACAGAAAATAGAAATCTTGTGTTCCAATAGAAGTAGAAGTGATGTGGATTATTTAAGAATCGAAGTAGATTTGCTTTATAAAAAGAAGATATCAATGAACTTTTATGAAATATTTTACGGGATTCAGCCAATTGTCTTGATCGTGGAATATCATTGAGAAATAGGAAATGGGGTTATCAAAGGATTTCCTGCGATTATTTCGAGTATGGATGAGTCAATCATCCACTTTGGTAACTTATTAAACAAAAATAGTGATATTATTTCTCTATTGATCAAGAATTTTGATTTTTGTGAAGTATCATGGTCGTCTAATAATAAGGGTTTTGATTTTTCGAAATGAACAATTTGAAGATCTATTGATTCTAACAACTGATTGCAGAGTTGATTAGTCAGAACTTTCAATTCATAGATATAAATCTCAGACCTACGAACTTTCAATTCAAGAATTTTTTTGTCAATAACCTCAGACCAATCAATTGAATATTGATTAATACGTAATCGATTGAACACTACTTGAAAATGGCTTGGAAGTTCTTGCTCCCATTGGACCATTTGTATCTATATGCATCAAGATCCTGATTCATGGATCTCTCGGCTCGAGAAATCAAAATAAAAGACTTGAACCATTTTTCTGACTCTTTTTCAAATTTTATAAATATTCATTGATCATATATTTCATTATAGTTCTCTGATTCAGGGCATCCCTTCCTATTTGATCCCTTTGAATTCCATATTTGAAGTTGTGACTGGATCTATTCATTAAAAGAATCAATTCAATACATTTCTTATGTACCCATAGGTACTATATTGGATTTGAATCAGATTTCAGTTCAATATATATTAAGTGACTGCTTCTATTATGTTGTTGCTAGAAAATACCACTATTTTTTCATCTTGGATATTCCACATTATTCTCGCAGGAGATCCAGACCCATTTTTTCTGATCCTTCAAGATAAAGATTCATTCTCTTCATAAAAAATAGGATGTAGAACCAATAATGATTTCTTTTTCGATTCATCCTTGGCCTCATTTAAGAGTTGTTTTTGATCCAATCCCAGGAATCAATAGAAAAGGCAATTTCCTTATGATACACCAGATTTGGCTCGGTTATTGATAGAGTGAATAGATCTGCCATTTCTTGAAATCTCTCTTTTGATGCAAAATCGTAGTGTAACGTGTATCCTCCCCTGTTCCGGTCATGAAATAGATGAAATAAATAAAAAAAATGTATTTTTGTTCAAGAATGAAATCTTATTGGAACTGTCCATATTCGGTTCATCCTTCAGAACCATATCACATCCCGGATCTGATAAAATAGGATGAATTGAGATGATATTTTGTAAATACGCAATTATCTTAAATATATTAACCATTTCTTTATTTTTCGATTACCTAGAAGGGAAAAAAGAAAGATCTTGTTATTTCTTCAATAATTTCTGATCTCTAATGGACCTTTCAGTAGGATTCCGACTCAGAAGAAGTTCTAACCATCTATCAGAGAAAAAGGAATGAACGGATCTTGTAGGATTCCCAAGAAATTCTTTGATTTCTTTTAAAAATAGATGATTAATCATCTGCTTCTCACATTTCGTGAACAGTGCAACATTGAGGATATCCAGAAAGGCATTTTGGAAATTGGCCTGATTCTATCTCTTTTCGTTCCATTTGAAGAAAGGAAGGATCCCAAAGAATTGATCTTTCTTGTTGTTGTTGAATCTCTCTTTGATTAATCAATGTGTGATATTCCAAATACTTATTACTAATGGAATCCAAATTATCTCTGGATTGATCAAAAGACCCTTTCAATTGGTTAGAATCCGTTACACGAATAAAATTAGATCTGTTAGAATCATATTGAATATTTGACGATACATTTTGTACCTTGCTAAAAATCAATCCTTGTTTACCAACCACACATTGTCTAACCAAATTTAATTCTCTCTCAATATGTTCCTAAAAAAATTTGATTCGGGTGAATTCTTCCCCCAACCAATGAAGAGATCTTATTAGACTCTGTCTCTTAAGTAGCCTCTCTACGGGCTGATGCCATCATTAAACCATTATTGAAGCTATCTCCTTGCTCCTCAACTTCCTACCTTGCTTATTCAAAATGGCTACTGTCTCTTTCTCATAGTTCATATCTTGACCGAACTCCACTAAATCAAGAGAAATCACAAGATACTCATCTGGAATGTAATGCCATAGCATAAAGACATGAAACAATAGATGCACAGAAGATAGACTAAGTGGCTAAGATAGTCTATATGAAACCTCCCCACTCACTCTAGGATCTCAAAAAGGCAAATATACCTGGGCTTTTCCTTCTTCCTGAACCTCATGACACCCTTCATGGGCGATATCCTCAACCATATCCGATCACTTTACAATCTTTATGAACTCTAATGATCAAACTCACCCATCAGCAAACTCTTCTAGTTGTCAACAACTGACTCTGAATTAGATGAACATGTTCCATGACATCTCTAAGAAAATCAGTATCAAGGCTATCCACCATCGTAAAATCATATAGAATTTCATGAGAAGCGTCCTGAGGACCTTGGATTTCAGCTTTGACTCATATTTTGAGGTAAAAGTATTGTTTTTTGCTGATTATATTACTCTAAATTGTTGGAAACTTCAAATCACTATATCTAGGTATTTTCTTATCGAAATTAAGTGAAATTTAGATCTAAATTGTACCACTTCTAAAGATACACGGTATGATATATTCAAATTCTATTAATTTGACTGTATTTTTGTGTAAATTGACTGAAAAGATGTTGTAGTACATATTTTTCCAATAAGAAATATAACTTGATTCTTGGGTTAGATCTCCTTGTTCTAAGCCTTATTTTGAGCTCAATTTTTGGCTATTGACTCGGGATAACATAGGGAACATTTTACGAGGGGTGATTTGGTGTTTTAGGTATAGGCCCTATTTTCCCCTATTTTATTCGAAATTGATGCATCTTTCCCTGTTTCTTAAGATACTATAGCCAAAATAACGATATTGATATTGTGATTCGTGTTTTGATAGTTGAGTAGTGGTTGGAGACAATCAGGCAGGACAAAGCTCATGCGGACAGATCTAGAGCACATGTTTTCACCTTTCAGGTAGGCTAGGCTTTCCTCACCCTTAGACTCAACTAGAATATATGTAATTGGGAGCTTGTCTATGGTTGGAAATTTCTAGTAGGATATGTATATATGTTATTGAGGCTGGGATAGTCATTTGGACTCTGTGATATCTATATTTTGTTATGTCAGCTAATGTTTAGTGATGTTGGTATATAAATATTTCTGATAATGATTGTAGAGGCAAGATAGAATGCAACTGAGGTACGTTACGCCTTGATGCTTGTGTACGTATATTTGGCTATTTACATGTTGGGTTATATTTTACTATTTACATGTTAGGTTGACCTGTTAGGCTTCGTGATATAGATACTTATGTTATATTTGGTATGATTCTGGTTCCTTCTTAGTTATGATATGATTTGTTAGAGGCTAAGTGCAAACCTATGCCATGTAATTGATACATACACCGATTTAGATACTTGTTTTACCTGTGTAGGTGTCGGATACTAGTGTTATGCAGTGGATTAGAGGGTGGTTGACAATTATACTCCTGTTTACACCTTGATACTCTGTGGCTACAATTCTATTGATACACCATCTCCCTGATTCTCTAGTGATGGAACAACCTTCTGGATGCTTGTTACATTAGTTAGGTTGCCTACGATTGCTTGGAATTATCTTGGGCTGTGATAAACCTATAACGACTGGACACCATCTTATCTTGTCTCTTTTGATACGTCTGTCTATTTGGTTTCTTATGTACCTATTTTGATTTGTCTGGTATAAGGATATATGTCATGTTCTCGAAGGATGATTAATTGCTAATACCCCAGACTATACACTAGGGTGTTACTATTGTGCTTATCTTGATTTGCCGGGCTATATTTACTTGACAATGGGGTTGTGAGCGTTTTTATGTGATGTATGCTATACCTTAGAATTTAGCTAGACTGTCTGTGGTTGTTGGTATATTATTGTAGTGTCAGCTAGATTGCCTGCTATTTGTCCTCGTTATTGGCTATATTATTAGCTAGATTGTTTATCATATTTCTAAATACTTGAGATACTGCTAGTTATCTAGTTTTATAGGCCTTAGCATAGGCTTAGGCCAGTGCTTCCCTAGCTTTTCATTATTTGGTCCCCACATTGCTATAGATACACATAATTTGATTGGAGATCCCGAGAGACCAACTGAGGAGTGGATTATTTTTATGACATGGATCCTTGGTGGCTATTCCTGTGACTTGAATCTCCGATGGCCACATCTGTGTGTCTAAGACCTGGGAGAAGTTACCTAGGTCTGAGTCTCTAGTGACTATGCTCGAATGTCCAGGTGTATAGATTATGCCTCCAAGGGTCGAGTGCCAGATGATTGTTCCAAGGTTTGTGTTTCTGATAATTATTTTTGAGGCTTTCGTGACCTAGTTGATTATTTCTGAGGTGGAGTTCTAGTTGATTGTTCTTGAGGCTCCCGTGACCAAGTTGATTGTACTTGGGGTGAGTTCCCAGTAATTGTCAGACCACTAGCCCCGACTAGCTAATGCTTTTTCTCCTGACCGAAGCCAGTCCAAGGAAGGGGGTATGCGTTACCTCGGGTGATAGTAAGCGGTGTGAGACCCTGGGTGACACTGTATGCCATACTGATTGTAATGTTGTGTCATTGTTACTAGCTCTTGTATCCTTACACCTATACACACCCTAATTATGCATGGGTGTACCTTTTGGACTTAAGGGTGTTATACTCCATTTTAACTCGGTGTCAAATAGTATACAACATATTGGTGATTCCTAAATTTTTAACGTAAGGAGTCACTACCTAATTATTTTTAAGGTAAATTAGGATAACTATTTTGCTAAAGTGATGCTAAATTAAACTCCAAATTAATGGTCTACTTAACTTACATGAGTTCTAGGTAAGGATTCTAATTATCCTAAAGGGAAGGGGTTAAGCATCCTCTAAGTGTCATGACCTGAAATCCCGATGTGATGGAACTCACCTAACCAACAAAGGCGAGTCAGCCCAAAACCCATACAACTTAACAATAACGACAAAAGCGAAAGATAATGGCCTAATAATATAGATAAGCGGAAGATAACAAACTACTACTATATCAAAAACTGGTGTCACCTGTACAAGCCTCTAAATATAGAATGCTCAAATGAAATACATATCATAATGTCTAGTCCTCAAATAGAACAAGAACATAAAATGGAATCCTCGAAGGCATACTGAAGACATGGGTAACTACTTCACAAGAAATTCGAAAGCTCGATCCAATAAGAAATAAAATCTAATAGTGTGGACCGGGCTTACAGCCTATAAAAATGCATCAAGGGGTGAGTACCAAACAATAGGGTACTTAGAAAATGGAACTAACCTAAGGTAAAGCATTGAAGAACACGAGTAACTCCTTAAATCCCAACCACAATCTGTCGAACTACAACTTTGCACTCAGAAAAATCCCAGCATACTATAATATATATGTCATATGGATACAATTAAACTCATCACCTAGCATAATACCCCAATATACAATTATATAAGTAGATCTAACACTTACTCAAAATCAGGGATACAATAAGTTTACAATCTCAAAAACAATGTACAACTAGTATCAATCAAACATGAGGTAGGAGATGGAGTGTATGCCATGAAATGTAAATAATACGATGCAATGTCCAGTAATCGGGATTCATGTCTGTCCTACGACATGCATCTGCTTACTAGATGACTGCTTCAATCAGAACCCATAGGAGCTACACATGGACTATATATTCGTGGAAATTGCTAACAATGACCTCATCTAAAGCTCATCGATCTGTAAGAGAGATCATACTTATTAGGAAGAGACCTCCAACCCATTCGAAAATGACCTCAGACTGCTGGGGTATTACCTCGGCTCGATCGGTAGAGACCTCAACCACCACTCCATATGTTACCTTACTCACATCTCTGCTTTAGCCATCATAAGTATCAATGCACAAATAATAATATAAGCAATGTGAATGATAATAATTATATCATAGTATCAACATCATAATGATCTCAATATCTCAATATCAACAATAGCACAGTATCATCAGTATCTTAATATCACCCTTGTCTCAGCATATTAATCATGTCACAATATAAGAACTATCTCGCTATCAACATCGAATGATTCACAAGATCACATTATTTACGAATAAACAGTTAATTATAAGTGAATATATCACTACCTAAACAACTACTCATTTTGAAAAATCATGATCAAACCTACAATGTTACAATTCTATCCCCAAAGTACTCAATTTCATACACATACTAGCACACAAGGTTCATTCATACTTAACAAAATATTAGAAGTCCACTTACCTCAAATAAAGTCTTGTATCAAGTCAAAATTACCACCTTCCCCCTCCTTCGGTACTCCAATCACTATAATCTATTCAAATATAGTATCACAATCACATAATGAATCTAATGACACTAAAATCAATCAATTTGGATAAAAAGGCATAACGGTAAAAAATCTCATATCGAAAAACGTAGTTGGAAATTGAAAATTAATGTATAAAAATGTTCCTAAGGTGATAAAGGAGTTTAATGGTGAAAATGATTTCTAAAATGAAGCTAAAATAAAGGAGAGTCAATGATTAAAGTTTGAAAATTAAAGTCCAAGAAATCCTCAATTTACATCATTGAAATCCCAAAATTAGAAGTTAAAATTACAAATTAAACAATGTAAATCAATGCAATAAGCTAGAAAATAGTTATCCAATTACTTTGCCTTGAAAATATCAAAATATCCTCTGAAAAACAAGCTTGAAAGATTGAAATGGTGAAAAATAAATTAAAAATGTCTTTTCAAAGAAGACATTGTTCAGGCAACTTTTGTACTCAGCTAACGCAGACAAGGGTCCACAAACGCGAAGCACTAAATCACCCAAGCCTTCATGAACATGGGGCTTGATTTGTGAATGTGGAGGTTATCATGACCCAAGCCTAGGGCCTAGACATGATACCGTAATGGAGAACTCGAAGGAACACCAAATAAGCCTCATCACATATCATTCATACATCCTTGGTCGCAGAAGCAAAATAAACAACAACAAATGACATTAAAAAGAAGGGAAGCAGGACTAAGGGAAGTCTTTCACAATGATAATAGCATAAGAAGAGTCAAGCTCATATACATAGAATATCATTATCCAACAACACCTCTACGTGGAATGGAGCGAGGGCTAAGAAACTTCCCGGGCTCACCCTCAAGTAATAAGCATCCAAAAAGTAGTACCAGTCTCAACATAGCATGAAAGGAAAATAGATAATGTCCTCGGGTTTGAGGACTCACCAAAAGCTTTCTTCAAATGGACTGAACTAGCCATGTGCAGGAGGATGATCAATAGGAGCTCCGGTTCCTATATAGTGATATCATGTAGGCATAGAGTATGCTGTAGGAATTGGAATGTACTAAGTATGTGGGGTGCAATGCAACAAATACATGAGTCATAATAATCAAGATGCATAATCATAAACAATGGATATGATCACAATATGACATGTATGATCAATGCTTGTAATAAAACATGCATGCAAATATTCAACTTGCATATTATAACATACATATGTGGGAGGAGACTATAACTGACGTATAAGACCAAGCAAGATACTACTTGTAATCTTGATGCATGACACCCCACTTGAGAAGGTGTGGTCTACTTGCCAAGGTAAACCATATTTGACCCACTTTGTGGGTAACTTGACCTCGATGGATCCACTAGTAAAGCCCATTTATGGAAATAATATAATCCTATGGTGGCACATATTTTAGAGACTAAGAGTTTATATAAGGACCCCTTGAGTTGAGCCCCCACCTTAAGCCTCAATCGGTGCTAAGTCTAAACCCACAAAATACTTGAAATAATCAAAGATTTTATCATAACATGAATAACTTGTAAAGACATGATAACATGGCATGAGTAGCTCATTCACATACTTGACCCCTATATGGACATATACCTTATACTAGAGGGTAGAAAACAATACATGAACTTGACCCCTTCCAGTAGGTATGCATTTTACATGATGGTAGAAACTTGTAACATGCTTGACCCTTACTAGTTAGCTTAGCTTTAATATGAGGGTAAAATAGTAATCATGCTTGACCCCTCAAACAGATATAATTGCTCACAAGAGGCTAGAATTATAGATTAAGGCTCATCTTGTCACTTGTAAATCATAGAAACCTTTCATGAATTTAATACATGTTTGGGAGCCTATAATTATCATGAAAACACTTGAGTTGCAAATCATGTAATAATTCATCTTCAACTTGAAAATCCTTGTCATATAGTTTAATCAAACGTGGTGGGTATTTGAAAACATGTATAAACCATATAATTAATAGAGTAATAACCATAAGAGAGTAAACTCATCCATTTTAAAGTCATGCAATCAACCCAACAACATTGTAGTAAAACCTTTAATTTGGGTATCATGAAATCCATCTCGAATGTTCACAATGTTTCATAGTTCTCATAACTCATATCATACATAGTCTCAATAGACATAAATCAACTCATGTATTAAGCTTAAAAATGGATATTCATGCATAATCAACTAACACTTGATAAACCGAACATAATTTACATTCATAATGCATAATAAGAGACATCCATAAAAATATAACTTGAAATCATGAAATGTTCATCAAAAGTGATGGTTGGACAACATGGGTTAAAGGACTCATGGATGAAGACCCACATACCTCAACTTGTAATTTCTTGATTTAAACTTAGAGAAGACTCGAAGCTTGGGTTGGGTCCTTGAAATCCAAAGTGTGCTCTTGAGATTCTTGGAATTGAATGGAGGATTGGTTGATGATTTGAGAGGGTTTTGAGAGGGTTTAAGAAGGTTCTTGAGTTAAAAAATGGCCAAATGATGAAGGTTTCACGTTTAAATGGGCATTGAGCTATTTCCCAAATGCCTTTTGACTGATGTCACGACCCAACCTAGGGGGGCATGATTGGTGCCGATAGGGCACCCAGACATACACTATACCAAATTTTCTATCCACAACAGCTAAGGAATTTATCAAAATTTCGACAGAGTTTCCTCTGTTTTTCTAACAAACCCCACCTGCAAACAGCGAACCCAACAGTACCAGACATTTGAATAAGAATAGATACACATACATATATGCGGGCCGACAAGGTCACCGCTGCTGCTGAGCCGCCCAACAAACATATCATACAAACGAGATCATACCAACGTAATTTCCCACACCCACAAGTATCCATAGACCTCTATGTACAAAAATCGGACCACACGACGGGACAGGGCCCCGTCATACCCTCAAGTATATATATATACATAAATGCAAAATACAAACTGAATGTGTACAAGCGTATACCAAACTGTCTGCTCCTGATGCTAG
>JAOTQJ010175620.1:0-24242 GCA_025642045.1 Solanum sejunctum | reverse complement strand
TTGAGTCTTAATTACCCATGTCACTCCCTCATTGATCATAGCATATGCATTCACGTACATAGATTATTTTGAGAAATCATGTTATGGGCTAAGCCCAATTTTATTTTATGGTACGAATTTGACAAAATATTGGTTATGACAATAATGTGATCATACATATGTCTTTGGTTTTGGATCATTGAGCATTTGGAGTGCTTGCACCATTTTGTGTATGAATAGGCTATTCTTATGCATGGATCTTATGGCTAAGAAATTATGATTTTGGCATTTGAGCCTAAGAATGAATTATTGTGAATGGTATTTGACTTTTAAGCCCAATTGTGCATCGAAATGATTTGAAAATAAAAATGACTATTGCCTCTTTGAAAGTATGTATATGTGTTTATAAGTATTCTTGTGGAATGAGGACTTAGCACCAATGGATTGAGAGTGGGGTCTATGGGGGTTACCCCATGTTCTTGTTATATAGAGCCTTATCTTGTGATCATGGTTGAAATTAACTTAATGGATTGGAGGTCTTGTAGTAGTTTGGGTTGCTTGCATAGCATGCTTCCAATGAGTGTAGAACCCGTAAGGTTGTAATATGATGGTTGAGGATGGTCGATTCATTTAGTCAACTACAATGGGTTAGTCACTTCTCTAAGATTGATCTTTGGTACGGGTTTTGTCTCCAAGCAAGGATAAGGACAGGTGATATCCCTAAGTGTCTTTTTGGACTTGGAGTGAGCCCTATTATTATTGATAGAGTTGTTTGGTTGACTTATGCACTAGTGGTGTTTGAGGGTTTCTTGAATAGGGTCTTAAAATCCTACCTTGGTATGTTTTTGGTAGTCTCTAGTGATGAGGTATTGATTTGTTTAGAGCTTGTGAATCATTTAGGGGTAGCGTTGCAAGCCTTGGGGAATGAGAGGTTGTTTGCTAATATGATAGGTGTGGATTGTGGATAGTAAGAAGGTGATTAAAAATCCTTAAGGATTATGAAATAAGTGTGCATTAATTTTTTCCGATAAGGCTAATATTATGGTCGGTGCCCTAGGTAGCCTAGCATGTGTGGTTGATGGTGGTAAGGAGGAGACTAGTGGGGTCCATCGATTGGTTAGACTGGAAGTTAGGTTGATGGAAGTTGAGCATGGTGGTGTAGCATTCTTGATGGTTCCAAATCTCCTTTGTTTAAGAGGTCTAGATTAAGCAAAGCCTTGATTCCACCTTATTAGAGTTGGAAGTTTTGGGTGAAGAGATGGTAGAGTGGAGTTTATCTCTCAAGGGGGGAGATGGTGATTCATGGAAACCAGTGGAATAGGTGTATTCAAGGTTGACAATTGAGTTATGATTGTGATGTCGAGCGTAGAAGAAGTTGGTAAGGTTGCATATGGATGGGATTTGCCTAAGGATATGATTATGGTTTGTTCAATTCTTTATATTTCTAGGTTGAGGAGATGTGTTGGTGGCTTTAGTACGATAGTACTCTTTGAGATTGTGGGTGATATGAACGACAAGTTAGCTTAGGGGAAGGTCTTGGTTAGTTGACTTGAGGTCAGATAGATGGCTTTATTGGGATCGGATCTGGTTATAGATGCTCTTGAGAAGGTTAGGATGATTAGGGAAAGGTTAAGAACAGCCCAAAGTCGTCAAAACTTTTATGTCGATGTGATGAGAAGAGACCTTGAATTCAAAGTGGATGATTGAGTTACTTGAAGGTTTCTCCAATGAAAGGTGTGGTCCATTTTGGTAAAAAGGGAAGTTGAATCCAAGATATATTGGTCCTCATGAGGTCTTAAAAAGGGCTTGCAAGGTAGCTTATAAGTTGAAGTTGCCTAGTGAAATGAATTTGGTTCATCCGGTGTTTCATATCTCTATGTTGAGAAAATGCGTCGGTGATCCTAATGTCATTGTGTCTTTTAATGTCGTGGGTGTCGTTGAGGATAACTTGGCGTATGAGGAGGTTCCAGTTCAGATCTTGGATAGGCAAGTAAAGAGGTTGAGGAACAAAGAGATGGCATCTGTTAAGGTCCTTTGAAGGAACCAACAAGTCAAAAGTGCTACATAGGAGGTCGAAGTGAACATGCAAAAGTGGTATCCTTATATTTTTCACTCCACTAAAGCCTAAGGTGCTAATACTAAGTTCCCTATATGATTTCAAGTCTCATATTCCATCCCCTAAGTCATTCATATGCATTTATGTTTAAGTTGATAAACTTATATGATTTTGCATTTATGTTGAGAATTTGAAAATGGTGTTTTACATATTATGTTGCATTCTTGTTGGGGATGATTTGTTGATGATCACTCTTGTCTTATACATCTCTTTTACATTCGGGGACAAATGTTTCTAAGGGAGAGATATTGTAACGACCCCAAAAAGTGCTCAAAAACGTGTCTCGGAATGCCCAAAATTTTAATTTTCATATATCTCAAAATTCATTTGTTATTTCAAAAATCTGACTTTGGATTCTTGTTCGGGGGTCCAAATTAGGGGAAAAAGATTCTAACCCCGATTTAAGAGCAACGATTAGCAATTACGAAAATTTAAGAATGCAAATTCTAGTGTGTATTCTGCGACACTGGTGCGATGCGCCAGTGCCTTATTTTGAATAATTTTCTATTTTCGGATCCAAGGCTTTAGGTCTTGGGTCCAAAGGTTCTCATACGTGTTTTTGCCTATACTTAGCCAAATTTACCCTCATATAGTCTAAAATATTTCTCAATACTCACTAAAATACTTAGCCATATTTTCACTCCCTAAACTCAAGACCCAAGCCCTTATCCTAAGCTAAGATCTCCTTTAAGGTTCTTCTTCAAGCTTCAAGTCTCCATCTCCAATCTTCACCAAGTTCCTCCATCTTCAATCTTCACCAAGTTCATCTCTAAGCTAAGGTATATGGGTTTCTTTCATGGGTTCCTTTCACCCATGACGCCCAAGCCTCCTTTTACTCAAATTGCATGTTTTAAAGTTGATTTACAAATGGGTCTTTCTTATATGAAATTTACTGCACACTATGTTAAAGCTATGTAAAGTTGTGACTGTTTTGCTATGTTTTGAGCTATAAATCTTGGGTCTATTGTAAGATTTGTTGAGGGATTTTAATGTATATGTCTTGAGAGTATTGCAGGGTGTTGATTGATAGTTTTACAATGAATTTTCTTGCATGATTTCTTCTCTAATTTGCATGGTTTTATTCTACCACTTCACACCCTCTAATTGTTTAATAAAATGTCCAAATGTAGTTTCTTGAGGAGTTGAAGGTCCAAAGCATGATATAAGATATGAATGACTATATAATGATGAAATGAGGTTATGTATATGATATACTCTATATAAAGTGTTGCATTAGACCATACCCGATCCAGGGGGGACAGGAGCCCGGGTAACCATGTTGGGGGTTTATACTCATTAACCATGCGAGGGATTTATACTTCTTCACCGCATTGATAAGGTGTGATTATCATCAACTATGTGAGGGGTGTATACCACACAACCACCAAGGGGTTTATACCTTGAATAGCTAGCTTGGTCTCTTCTACACATATGATATCCTATATGAGCATGAGTTACTTAAGCATGTTTTACTCAATAATCAATCATACATGTCATATTGTTATATTATGCCTATTTCTTAATATTATGCATTTTGATTACGATGCCTATCTATTGTTGCATAGCATCCTACGTACTTAGTACATTCAAACGTACTAATGCATACTCTTGTCTACATGATATCACTATGCAGAAATCGGAGCCCAAGTTGATTCTCCTCCTCCATGTGACTAGTTCGGTGTTACTCAAGTTAGTTGGTAAGTCCTCCACTTCGGGAACCTTAGTCTACTCTCTCTCTTGTTCCATTTGACTATGAGGGTGAGTCCGATTGTTTTATCTTGGCCCCTGCTCTTATCTTTATGTAGTAGAGGTGTTGCTGAACATATGGAGTATCTATGTTATGAGCCTTAACTCTATTGACTCTTGTTGCTATTATATGAAAGAGGTTCCCTTAGTCCCAATCTCCCCTTGTTTATGCTTATCTTTTATTGTCATTTTAATGGCTTTCGAGACCAAGGATGTGTAATGATATGCTATGAGGCTTGTTTGCGGTTCCTTCGGATTCCCCATTAGCCAGTCACATCTAGGCCCTAGGATTGAACCGTGACATACCATAAAGGACAACAATAGACAATAAGTCCCTATCCCTTATCCAAATAAAGCTTATAACTTTTCTCATACTATGCTTTCTAAAGAATAACTCTTTGTAAAATCCTACTCAAAATGTATCGAATTAGAATCCCATTCTAATTAAGAATTCCTAAAGTTTTGAAGAATTCAACTACATGAGATTTAGTAATGATGAATTTTTTATCCGTCTCTTTGATCTTAGGAATGCTAGTTTTTAGAAAGAGTCATTGTCCTTCTCCGACTTTTAATTGTCTAACCTGAGAGCTCATAACTAACACATATCACTCGAACATGATTTTATGTGTGGGAATTAGCGGGTGGAAGGATATATGAAATTAAGATTAATTTCTATAAAGGACAAAAAACAAAGATTTGTAGTGACTACACAATAAAATGGATGAAAAATAAATACAATCAAGAATCCAATAATTTTTTTTAAGAAAAGCACGAACATGTGACAGAAACAAAAAGTTAAAGAAAAATATATGACGTACCAAAAAAGACGTGAAGATTTTGTAGCAAACTCTGACAAATAAAGATTGACAGTGAGAGCACGATAGAATGGAACGAATATATAAATGTAAAATTACAAGTACTCGACGAAACTAAAAACTTTGTACTAAATAATAACAATTGAAGGGGAAAAAATGCTATAAAATTTAAAGTAAAGGGTCAAAAATGCTTGAAATGAACAAATATACCCTCTGATAGTTTGATCTAAAAATATCTTTATCGTTAATATTTGATCTAAAAATATCCTTATCATTAGTATTTTAGTCCAAAAACTACCCTAATTGTCACTAAAAGGGACAGAAATGACGTTATTTAAATAAATGTAGATTTTTTTTTCATTTTAAACATATAATGTTTCCAATAAAGACATTATTTTTAAAGAACTCTTTTTGTGTTTTTTTTTAAAAATCACTTTAACTAATAAAAATGTAAGATGTTATTTTTTTCCTTGAAACAAATAATATTTTCATAAATATAAGATCATAATAAACCCAACATTAATTTTTATTTAGATAACAATAAAAATAGTAATTATAATAAAACAAGAAATATTTATATATATAATTTTTTCTCGAATTGAAGTAGGATAATATTTGCTACTTAAAAAAATATTAGGAATATAATATGCTCAAAAATAAAATAAATAATAAATTTATTTTTTAAAGGGCATTTTTGACCCATTAAATAACAATAATTGTATTTTCGGACCAAAGCATTAACGGCAAAGACATATTTAGACCGAACTATAAATGAAGGACAATTTTATTCATTTAATATAGTTTAAAAAGCATTTTTTTAACCCTTTTCCCTAAAATTTATAATCAGAAATAAAATAAAGTTTTACACAACGTGCACCAAAACTAAAATAAATGATTTTTTTTAATTATGATTTGGTAGTTTATCCAATAAAATAAATATTTTGTGAATATACGATAGAAAGGAACGAATAGATAGATTATAGAGAAATGGTCTCTTAATTAGATCTTGACAAATACTCATTATTGTGCCTTTCTCATCTCTTAATTTTCTTTTAATAAATAGTTTGACAACCGTTTTTGTGTTAAACTTTTGTTTTTGATTTCTTATTTTGACTTCATTTATCTTTGAGAAAAATTATATAATATAATGTAATGACTTTAAAGGTTATTTTTGAAATTTTTTAAGAAAATTATCATTTTATCCCTCTCGATAGTCGCTCCTAATCATGTTTGATTAATTTATTAACTTAATTTTGAAATTTTATTGAAAAACTGTGAAATGTTTGAAGTTTTGATTTTTTGAATACTCAAGTTGATAAAAAATGATTTTTAGTATCAACTGGGCTACGAATTTCGAAATGAAATTTGTTCAGTTCCATCAACTTTGAAATTTAGAATTCGATCTAGGAGAATCGTCATTTTTGAATTTGGAGTTGTTTTGTGCATATATGGTCTTAAGTTGGAATTTTAAATTAAATTAGATCAGATTTGACTTTGGTTAACATTTTGAGTCTGGATACTCAGATTGGATTTTCGATTTTGTAATTGAATTCAGGAGGTAATTTTAGACCTAAAGAGAGCTTTGATATATTTTTCGGCAGTCTTGAGAAAATTTTAGTCTTTTGGGCCTTAAACTGGTTTAATTGCAATTTGTAACATCTCGTGAAATGACGAAAATACTCTTAGAATTAACCTTGGCCATAACGTGTCTTCCTTTACTCCGTTTGTAAATTTGAGACTGGATTTGCAATTAGTGCGAAAAATCGAGTCGAAAAAAGGTCTTGACTCGGGAAAAACTTGAAAAAATGCGAATTATTTTTGTCCAATTAAGCTTAAAACTATGGGGTTTCTGTGCCCCTTCTGCGACGCAGAGTGGACACGGATCCACACTTAGAAATTTTTCGAAAATTTATGAAAAGTCAAAAATTCGCGAAAAAGTGCTAAAAAGCACTAGTGCGCGTCGCGCACTAGTGTACGAGAGGAGATATTTCATTTTTTTTTGGGGGGGGGGGGAGTGTAAGTCCGACTTTTTCCACACAACATATCCTAAGGTAAGTCAGTTTTAAGTCGAATCATGTCCTAAAATATTTTCTTTCACGCATTCATTTGTTCAAAACCCTTGCAAGAAATATTCAACAACAACAACAACAACATACCCAGTAATATCCCACAAGTGGGGTCTCGGGAGGGAAGATTGCAAGAAATATTCAAATGTAAAGAAAATCAAGAATTCTCTCCAACTTTTCAAGAAATTCCTTTCAAGGTATGTAAGGCCACTCTAGAATTATTATTTTAGCATATTTTAGAAGGTATAAATTTAGTTTTCATCCAGAAAGTAAGTTCAAGTCTTGATTAAGATTACATTCATGTAAATCCTGTAAAGTTAGTGAATTTCTCTATGTATGCATAGATTCTTGATAAAATTGATGATTCTTGATTATTTAATTGCTATTTAAATAATTGATTTCAAGATTTAAAGTTATAGAAGATTTTCTGTGAATTTCATATGGATTTTCATGAACACCCAATAAACTTATAGTTTAAGACAAGTTAAAGAATTCCTTTCTTGAATCATTCTTGCATTTTAGCTGATAAAAAATTATATATTAAAGAATAATTTTCTTGAAGATTGCCTTGGCATGTTAGTTGAGTAACCTAGCATGATTGAATGTACATAAAGTTAGTAGTTACAGTAAAGTTAAAAATTTCAGTTAAAAAAGTTAAGTAGTAAACTGGGCTAAGTCCCCAAGAAAGCTAGCTAGATTTCAATAATTTATAATTATTTGAGTATGAGCTATATAAAGTATTTTTGGAGTAGTATTGAGCACCGATATAGATGAGAGTAGAATAAATTACTCAAACTCGTAAACTATGTAGCCAGCATAGGATAGGATTCCACCACAATACCTTCCTCTTTAGCCAATGAGATGGCCCAGTTTTGGGATGGATCCACTCCCCTAGTTATTCGTCCCCTACCCCGGCAAAGTACGAGATGACTCTGGCAGCGTGGGCAAGATGTTGTATCACCACGAAGCTCATAGTCATGGTTGTCGATTAGAGAAACTCCCTAAGCTAAGCAACTAAGTTTTACTTATCAGTTTTCAGCATGTTATTTTCAGCATACAGTCTTATGATTATTGTTAACTCATTTATGACTATGATCATGTCTCTTATGATATATTATGACATCCTGATTTAAATATTTTGTCCATCTTACATACCATACATTTCACGTACTGACGTTCTTAGGACCTGCATCATTTCATGATGCAGACGCAGGTGACAGAGTTTCTCAGCAGCCGCTTCGTTAAGAACCCGACAGCTATCAGTGTTTGGTGAGACCTCTGCTCAGTTCGAGGCCCTATTGTTTATGTTTCTTTACAACATTTATTTTCAGCTTTGGCTACTTAGGGCCTATGTCAATAGCCCTTTCAAATAGTTTAGTAGAGGTTCCATAGACTATGTGTTAGTATTTCAGTTTTCAGTTTGTTCAAATATTGCTTAAGAGCTTTTCATTCAATTATGCAGACAGTTGTGAATCATTTTCTTGTTCTTCTAGCTTTTCCACTATTATGAGTCTTTCGCTGAGTAAGTAGCGAGGCCAAGTGGTTCGCTTGGAATCAGAAATAATTTTTGGGTACCAGCCACGTCCAAAGTGTAGGATCAGAGTATGACAAACTTGGTATAAGTGCATAAATTTCAAGACTCCTAGGGAGTCTATGGAACCGTGTCTAGTAGAGTCCGTATTATAGGTGTAAACACATCTATAATAGAGAGACTACAGGACATTAGGAAGTATAACAATTTCTTGTTATTCTTTGTCTCGTGCATCAAAGCATATCTCTGTGAAATCCCTTCTAACTCATGCGTTCATGTCATATTTTTCAGATCATACCTCCTTGAAGAGCTAACAGACCAATCAGGGGCAGAGGACGCCCAGCTAGAAGGAATGAACACTAGCCTGGTCAAATTCCGGAGGAACGTAGAGGCCCAGTTGTGCCTGTGGAATAGCCATAGCAAGCTGATATTACTAATACTAAGCTTCGCCAGGCCATTCAGACTTTGGCTTAGGTAGTCGCAACTCAGGAAGGTCGCCAGGGAGATGGCAAGAATGATGGGGTTGACAAAGCTAGAGTTAGAGAGTTTCTGAGAATAAACCGATCAGAGTTCACTGGGTCGGATGTGAAGGAAGATCCTGAGAATTTTATAGAGGAGCTTCAGAAGGTGTTTCAGGTGATACATATAGCTGATGCTGAGCGGGTGGTTGGCTGCCTATTAGCTTAAAGGGGTGGCTAGACTCTGGTTTCACCAGCGGAAAGGGAGTAAGGCAGATGGGGCGCCAACAGTTACCTGAGCAGTGTTTAAGGAGGTCTTTTTGGGACAGTACTTCCCCAGAGAGATATAGCAGGCTAAGGTGAGAGAATTTCTCAACTTGAAGTAGGAGAATATGAGTGTACGGGAGTTCAGCCTCAAGTTTACTCCGTTTTCTAGTTACACTCCAGTTATGGTGGCAGATATGCGTATTAGGATGGATCTCTTCATGTCCGAGATCTGTCGAATGATTAAGAGAGAGGGAAGGAATGCAATATTGGTTGGGGACATGTATATAGCCCGTTTGATGACGTATATGCAGCATGTTGAGGAAGAGAAGATACAGGATAGAGACGAGTTCAGAAGTAAGAGGTCCAAGACATTAGACCCGGAGTCAAGTAAGAGAGGGACTGGAGATGGAGGTCACTCATCTTTCTAGCCTAAGACAGCCGAACCAACACATTCATCTACTAGTGCACCTGCATTGAGGGTTAGAAATGAGCAGGGATCACAACATTGCAGATTTACGAGCATCCAGTCACAGGGTAGCGTAGCTCAAGGACCAAACTGTTATCCTATTTGTGGTAAGTATGGTAGGTCTCATCCCGGAGATTGCCTTGTGGGCACGAATGGTTGTTTCAAATGTGGTCAGGTGGGGTATTTCTTGAAGGATTATCCTACTGGAAAGCAGAATATGAGAGACACTAGATCACAGACAGTTTCATCAGCACTGCAGGGTAAGCAACCTTACAGGGGTACCACAGCAGGGAGAAGTGGGGGCACCAACCGCTTGTGTGCCATGGGCATTAGATAGAAGTAAGAAAACTCACCAGATGTGGCCATGGATATGCTTAAAATCTTTACTCATGATGTCTATGCATTATTAGACCCAAGAGCCCCATTGTCTTTTGTAACCCCATATGTAGCCATGAAGTTTGGGTTCAACCCAGAATGTCTTCTTGAGCCTTTCCGTGTTTTTACACTTACTGGAGAGTCTATTTTAGCCCAAAGAGTCTATAGGGGTTGTCTAGTCTCTGTTTTCTCATAAGACTATTATAGCTGATTAGGTGGAGTTAGACATGGTAGAGTTTGATGTTATCCTAGGCATGGATTGGCTTCATACTGGGCATGCCTCTGTAGATTATAGAACCAGAGTAGTCAAGTTTCAGTTTCCTAATGAACCAATCTTAGAGTGGAGGGGTAGCTCAATATTTTGCAAGGGTCAGTTTGTCTCATATCTCAAAGCTAGAAAGTTATACTCCAAGGGGTATACATATCACCTAGTCTGTGAATGAGTTCCCAGAAGTCTTTCCTGAGGATATTCCCGGAGTCCCTCCTGATAGGGAGATAGACTTTGGGATAGACACTCTTCTAGATACTAAGCCCATATCTATTCCTCTATATCGAGTGGCTCCTTCGGAGCTAAAAGAGTTAAAGTTACAGCTAAGAGATCTTTTAGACAAAGGTTTCATTAGACCAAGTGTTTCACCTTAGGGTGCTCCAGTTTTTTTCGTGCGTAAAAAGGATGATTCTCTTCGGATGTGCATAGATTACCGTCTGTTAGACAAGGTCACTATTAAGAATAAGTATCCTCTTCCCAAAATTTATAACTTATTCAATCAACTTCAGGGTGCTACCTATTTTTCCAAGATAAATCTTAGATATTGGTATCATTAGCTTAAAGTTAGAGAGACACATTCCCAAGATAACTTTTAGAACCCGATATGGTCATTATGAGTTTTTGGTCATGTCCTTCGGTCTGACAAATACACCAGCAACTTTCGTGGATCTTATGAACAGAGTATTGAGGTCGTGTCTATATATGTTTGTTATCATGTTCGTAGATGATATTTTAATTTACTCCCGTAGTAAGGAGGAGCATGTAGACTATCTTAGAGTTATCCTTTAGATCCTTAAGGATAAGCAGTTATGTGCTAAATTTTCTAAGTACGAGTTCTGGTTGGAGTTTGTGGCATTTCTGAGGCACATTGTGTCTGGTGAGGGTATCCAGGTTGATTTCTAAAAGATTGAGGCAGTGAAGAATTGGCTAAGGCCCATAACTCCTACAAAGATAAGGAGTTTCTTGGGCTTAGCCGGGTACTACAGACGGTTTGTATAGGGGTTTTCTTTTATTTCAGCTCCTTTTACTAAGTTGACTTAGAAGAATACTAAGTTCAAGTGGTCAGAAGCTTGTGAGAAGAGCTTCTAAGAGTTGAAGACTAGGCTGACTACAACCCCAGTCTTATCTCTACTTGATGGAGTTGATGATTTCGTGGTTTATTATGATGCTTCCAGAGTTAGCTTGGGTTGTGTATTAATGCAGAGAGGCAAGGTGATAGCATATGCCTCCAGGCAGCTTAAGATTCATGAAAAGAATTATCCAACTCATGATCTTGAGCTTGCTGCGATGGTGTTTGCTTTGAAGATCTGGAGACACTATCTATATGGTGGGCACGTGGATATATTCACGGACCACAAGAGTTTACAGTATGTGATTGGCCAGAGGGAGCTAAATTTGAGACAGAGAAAGTGGTTGGAGCTGCTGAAAGACTATGATATGAGTATCCTCTATCATCCAGGTAAAGGTAGTGTGGTTGTTGATGCTCTTGGTAGGGTGACCATAGGAAGCACATCCCATGTTGAGGAAGAAAAGAAAGAGTTGGCTAAGGAAGTTCACAGACTATCCCATTTCGGGTGCAAATTGAAGATTCTGACGAAGGTGGGGCCATTGTCAGAAATAGGCCAGAGTCATCCTTAGTGATAGAAGTGAAAGAAAAGCAAGACAGGGATCCCATCCTCCTCCAATTTAAGGAAAATGTTGAGAAGCAGAAAGTATTAGTGTTCTCAAAAAGGGGAGATGGTGTCCTGAGATACCAAGGCAAGTTATGTGTGTGAAATGTTGATGGTCTTAGAGATAGAATCTTACTTGAGGCTCATAATGCCAAACATTCTATCCACCCTGGTGCAACAAAGATGTATAGAGATTTGCGAGAAGTCTATTGATGGGGTGGTATGAAGAAGGACATTGCAGAGTTTGTGTCTAGATGCCTAAACTACCAGCAAGTTAAGGTTGAACACCAAAGGCCTTGTGGTGTATCCCAGAACGTAGAGATCCCAAAATGGAAATAGGAGATGATTAATATAGACTTCATAACAGGCTTGCCTCGATACCATAGAATAATAGACAGAATGACCAAGTCAGCTCACTTCCTACCTTTCAAGGTGATTGGTACAGCTGAGGACTATGCTAGACTCTATCTTAAGGAGATTGTCAGGCTGCATGGGGGTCCCTATATCCATTATTTCAGACGGAGGATCTTAGTTTACAACATAGTTTGAAAGTCCTTCTAGAAAGGGTGTGGTACGAAGGTAAATCTTAGTACTGCTTTTCATCCACAAACAGACGGACAAGTAGAGCAGACTATATAGGCCTTGGAAGATATATTGAGAGCTTACGTGATAGACTTCAAAGGTAATTAGGATAATCATTTACCTTTGATTGAGTTTTCTTATAATAACAACTTTCAGGCTAGCATACAGATGGCACCATATTAGGCTCTTTATGTGAGAAGGTATAGATCACCCAAAGAAAGGTTTAAAGTTGGTGAGGCAGGACTGATAGGACCTAATCTAGTCCATCAGGCTATGAAAAAGGTGAAGGTTATCCAGGAGCGGCTTAAGACAGTTCAGAGCAAACAAAAGTCTTGCACAGATGTTAGAAGAAGAGATTTGAATTTTGAGATAGGCGATTGGGTGCTTGAGGGTATCTCCAATGAAGGGATTTATGAGATTCAGGAAGAAAGGGAAGCTCAAGCCACGATATATTGGGCCATATCAGATTCTGAGAAGAGTGTGTAGCATTGCTTACGAGTTAGAGTTACCAGCAGAGTTAAGTACTATATACCTGGTGTTTTATATTTTCATGCTTAAGAAGTGCTTGGGAGATCCCTCTCTAGTTGTCTCGGTTGAAAGTATTGTGATTAAGGACAACTTGTCTTACAAAGAGATTCCGATGCAAATATTAGATCAAAAAGTTCATAAATCGAGGACCAAAGAGATAGCTTCAATGAAAGTATTGTGAGAAACCAATTCGTGGAGGAAGCCACATGGGAGGCTGAAGAAGATATGAAGGCCAAGTAAATACACTTGTTCCTTGGCCTAAATGAGCATCTTGAAGGTAAACTTTCGTCTTTTCACCTTGAAAAATTATGTTTATTAAGTTAGGAAATCTTGTGGTTTGAGCTAGATTTGTTCGTATCGTTATCATTCGAGGACAAATGATTCCAAGGGGGAGATATTGTAACACCTCGTGAAATATTCAAAAAATCCCTAGAATTGACCTTCGCGTAATGTGTATTCCTTTGCTCCGTTTGCAAAAAATCGAGATTGAATTTGCAATCACTGCAAAAATCGTGTTGGAAAATGGTCTCGACTCGACAAAGACTCAAAAAAATGCAAATTATTTTTATCCAAGTGAGATTAAAATAGTGGAGTTTCTATGCCCCTTCCGCGACGTAGAGTGGACGTGGAGCCACACTTAGGAATTTTTTAAAAATTTATGAAAAGTCAAAAATTCGCGAAAGAGTGCTAAAAAGTACTAGTGCGCGTCGCGCACTAGTGTACAAGAGGAGATATTTCATTTTTTGCGAAAAGGGCAAATTTGACTTTTTTCACACCCCATATCCTAAGTTAAGTCAGTTTTAAGTCGAATTAAGTCCTAAAACGTTTTCTTTCATGCATTCATTCGTTCAAAACTATTCCAAGAAACATTCAAACGTAAAGAAAATCAAGAATTCTCTCCAGCTTTTCAAGAAAATCCTTTCAAGGTATGTAAGACCACTCTAGAATTATTATTTTAGAATATTTTAGAAGGTATAAATTTAGTTTTCATTCCAGAAAGTAAGTTCAAGTCTTGATTAAGATTACATTCATGTAAATTCTGTAAAGTTAGTGAATTTCTCTATGTATGCATAGATTTTTGATAAAGATTGATGATTCTTGATTCTTTAATTGCTATTTAAGTCATTGTTTTCAAGATTTAAAGTTATAGAAGATTTTCTGTGAATTTCATATGGGTTTTCATGAACACCAAGAAGCTTAAGTTTAAGATGAGTTAAAGAATTCCTTTCTTGAATCATTCTTGCATTTTATCTAAGTACATTATATATTAAAGAATGATTTTTGTAATGGCCTGGCCCAACACTGTGAGGTATTGTCCGCTTTGAACACCGTGGCGACGCGCCATGCGTACCCATACGGATTTGTCCTCTTGGGTTACTCCAAAAGGCGCCTCACAAGTTAGATCCAAGCCTCTACTAATATAGCCCAGGAACTCCCCCTCTTCTGCCGATGTGGGATTCGCCTAAGTGAGCTGAGGCGATGGTGCCACGCACTCACCCCCCGTAGGGACTCAGCATCCTCGCTGAGGTTTGCCCCACCACCGGACAAGTCGAGAGTCGATTTTGATACCAACTGTAATGACCTGGCCCAACACTGCGAGGTATTGTCCGCTTTGGACACCGTGGCGACGGTGCCATGCGATTTACTATAACGGCCCGACCCAACACTGCGAGGTATTGTCCGCTTTGGACACCATGGCGACAGTTCCACGCGTACCCGCACGGATTTATCCTCTTGGGTTACCCCAAAAGGCGCCTCAAAAGTTAGATTCAAGACTCTACTAATATAGCCCAGGAACTCCCCCTCTTCTGCCGATGTGGGATTCGCCTAAGTGAGCCGAGGCGACGCGCCACGCACTCACCCCCATAGGGACTCAGCATCCTCGCTGAGGTTTGCCCCACCACAGGACGAGTCGAGAGTCATCTCTGATACCAACTGTAATGGCCTGGCCCAATACTGCAAGGTATTGTCCACTTTGAACACACGTGGCACTGTCGTCACGGTGTCCAAAGCGGACAATACCTCGCAGTGTTGGGCCAGGCCTTTATAATTTTCTTGAATATTATCTTGGCATGTTAGTTGCGTAACCTAGCATGATTGAAAGTACATAAAGTTAGTAGTTACAGTAAAGTTAAAGATTTCAGTTGAGAAAGCTAAGTAGCAAACTGGGCTAAGTCCCAAGAAAGTTAGATTTCAAGAATTTATAATTATTTGAGTATGAGCTATATAAAGTATTTTGGCAGTAGTATTCAGCACCGATATGGATGAGAGTAGAATTAATTACTCAAACTCGTAAACTATGTAGCCAACATAGGATAGGATTATACTACAGTACCTTCCTCTTTAGCCACTAAGATGGCCAGTTTTGGGATGGATCCACTCTCCTAGTTATTCGTCCCCTATCCCGGCAAAGTACGGGACGGCTGTGGCAGCATGGGTAAGATGTTGTATCACCACGAAGCTCATAGTGGTGATTGTTTGTTGGAGAAACTCCCCAAGCTAAGCAACTAAGTTTTACTTATCGGCTTTTAGCATGTTATTTTCAGCATACAGTCTGATGATTTTGTTAACCATTTATGACTATGATCATGTCTCTTATGATATATTATGACATCCTGATTTAAATATTTTGGTCATCTTACATACCATATATTTCACGTACTGACGTCCTTAGGACTTGCATCATTTTATGATGCAGACGCAGGAGACAGAGTTCCTCAGCAGTTGTTTCGTTGAGAACCCGATAGCTATCAGTGTTTGGTAAGGCCTCTTCTCAATCCGAGGCCCTATGGTTTATGTTTCTTTACAATATTTACTTTCAGTTCTAGCTACTTGGGGCATGTGTCAGTAGCCCTTTCAGATAGTTTAGTAGAGGTTCCATAAGCTACGTGTTAGTATTTCAGTTTTCAATTTGTTCAAATATTGCTTAAGAGCTTTTCATTCAGTTATGCAGACAGTTGTGAATTATTTTATTATTCCTCTAGCTTTTCCACTATTATGAGTCTTCCGCTGAGTAAGTAGCGAGGCCAAGTGGTTCGCTTAGAACCAAAAATGATTTTCAGGTGCTGGCCACGTCCAGGATGTAGGCTCAGGGCATGACACAATTAAATAAATTTCTAGTCAAAGAAATCTCAAATTCACGTTTTGATGATTTCATTGAGTCGAAAATGGGATTTCTAAGCTAGTAGTATGTTTGGTTTGTGTTAGGAAAGTGCCAAATAAGTTTTGTATGAGTTTTTCAACTTGTTGGATGCTTTGGCATTGTTTCAGCAAATTATGGCAACTAAAGGATTTATTATTATTATTTTTAAGGATTTAAAAATAATTTTGGAACTTCTAAAATTTTAAGCATGAATTATAAGACCTATCTACAAAGTTTGGTGCATTTTACCTAACTCAAGACTGAACTTTTATTGCAAAATATGAAATAATTATTGACAACACAAAAATGATATTCGACTAAACAAACAAGTTTAATATGGAGTTTCGATTAAAGGAGCAGGTTCATATATTATCCAAAATATTAAGGAAAAAGAATTGGGTTATTTTGTTATTATATGAGGAAGTTACGACTTTTAATTAGGTAAAGAATTACCTCCTGATCTAGTGCAAAAACACAACTGATGATGATATTTAAAATTTCTGATCGTGTTCATTTGATATTTGAGCATAGTGGGAGTTCTAAAGCTAGAATGAAGTGATTCTTGCGGCATTCTTCTCAATTTAATATAGGAGTTAGTTTCCAACTCTCATTTCAGCGTTCTCTCTCAATTTCATCTGATTTTCTTTCCATAGTCATAAATTTCTTGGATCGGAGAAAAATTAAAGTTTTATTTGTTTAAACTCTATTTTATTATAAAGCGGTATATTTAATATACTTATGTTATGGCTGAATTGATTTTGGTATAAACCTGATGATTTATCAATTGTTTTTCTCATATTAATCATGTATAATTTTGAATTTTCTCAATAAAGTTAAAATTTGATAAATTAAGGATTTCAAGATCAATTTTAGCTCCTTTTTTTGGTCAAATTTCATATTTGAACTTTTTAAAACATGTACTTCAAAAAAAAATATTTCAAACTTGAGTTGGAGTTTTGGACAGAGTGTTTGGAATTTATGTTCAAGAATTCAAGTTTTACTAAAATAGTGATTTTTAGTAGATTTGAACTCTATTTTTAAATCAATTTTTGCTAATAAATTTCTAATACTTTGAGGAATATTTGTATACAGAAAAAAGTTAGATTCAACCCGGTTCTCAAAATTGAATTTTGAGCCATTTTGTTCATTTTTTTGAAATTTCATAATTTTGACATTATTAGTCTTGAAATTTGATTGTAAATCATTATTTGACTAGATTGTGGTGCTTTGAAGTATTATATGTCCTTATTATTTATATTTGGTAGAATGTGGTCATTAGTTGTTAGTAATTTTATAATCCTTAATCCATTATTCACCTTTTATTTTATTCATTATTCCTTGTAACTCATGTAACTTTTAGGTTATTCATTTTACTCAATTTATTATTCCATAATTTTTTATTCATTGCAAGGAAGAATATCTCCTTTATAAATAGTAATGGTTTTACTTTGTTTTGTGAATAAGAAATACACAAAAAAATATGTGCTATTGGGTATGTTGTTGTTTTGTGAGGTTAGTATAGTGAAAAAGAGAAGTTGAGACAAGAAAAATTATATTTGAGCCTACAACTAATTCACTAATCCGGAGTTGTTTTGAATCATGCGACACTAAGAGACAAGTCAAGAGATATACTATTGAATTAGTGTAAATTATGCTGTGCTGAGTTTGAAATTCCTTAAAGAGAGTGTGATAACTGTGCCTAAGTTTGAATCTTTTTTTTTATTCATTTTTCCCATTTTATTTTCAACTCTAATTATGATGTATTACGCCAAGAATTAGTTGACAATCACAAACAAAAATTTATATGCAAATGTTAAACTGATGAAGCTACTTTGTATCAAAGCAAGAGAATACAGATTACAAAGATACCACATCTTTGCCCTTTATTAGAAAATACATTACAAAGATAACACATATTTGCCCTTTATTAGAACAACACAAGATCAGGACAAAAGAGGGTGCATCACAACATACAATGAAATAAAAATACAAGGTCACATGAAGTACTAGTTCAAAACAAAACACACACACAAAAAGAAAAGGTTCAAAACCACACACAAACTTGAAATACAAAGATGCAAACCACAGCTTTTGTTTTAAGGAGTCTAACTTTCACTTCTTGACATTGTCAACAACCCCAGAGATACTTCCTTTCTAGACATTGCTGTCAACAGTTTCTGGGACCTTAGTCTCCGTAGGAACTGCAGGAAGTGCAGGACGTGCATTTGGGTGCACCCCATTCACAGGTATAAGACCCTACAACCAAAATATAAAAATTAAAAATTAAATAAATAAAAAAAATTCAAAGCATAACATGAATTTATGAGTTGTTAAAATTGTATTTATCAAAGAGGAAAGGTTAGAATTCTTATAACTAAATAAGTAACTGAAACAAACACATTAATAGACAGCTGCCTGCTCAAGCAGATAAAACAAGCATGTCGTTCAATACCTGTTTCAGCTGCTTCATAGCCTCTTATATTTAATAGAAATATTTGAAAGTTAGCTTTGAACAAATTGACAACTTTCAAGGAAAGAAATGATATGTTACACCCAATAAGGTAGATTAATTGGCAGATGGGGATCAACTTGATTTTATGTTTTGATATTCAATTGAAAAACCCTATATTATACTTATACTCTAAAAATGCCTATTTTTAAATTCCTTAATTCAAGGGACAAAATATATACATAGAATGACCATAAATAATGATATTTGAAAGCAAAAAATATAGCTTACTCAAAAAATGAAGGTTTTGTAGCTTATAAGATGACATAACTATTTACATTGATTATACTATATACGATGAAAAAGGGAAATTTACTTATGATTAGCATCCACAAATTTCATTCAATAAAAGAAAAGTCACTAAATTAACAACATTAAGAGTTAAAATGCGGTAATGATTAATATTGATATATTATTTCCTTATATCCAAATGAATTTTAGAAATGACAAACCTTTTTTTGAAAGTTAATTAGTCACATTAATTTAACAATATTATCCATTTCAAACTTTTCTTCTAAAAATAAAAATAGTTAGCATTGGAATTTAAAAACCCATTAAAAAGAAGAACAACTTTAAAAAACAATAAACCAACAACCTTGTTAGATCACTTTTGGAGAATTTATTTATTTTGGATATAAAAAAAAATTAAAAATTTATTTATTTTGAACTAAGATCTAAATGTATTTAGAGCACCAAATGAACATCACCTTGTTCATTTCTAGGACCATTTAAATCGTACTTTATTATGTTTAATTTATCATTCAATGTCTAATACCTTGTTTAGAACTTTACCAACTCAAGATTCAAGCTACATAAAATACATTTTTTTTAAAAAATGATTTCAACTCGAATTTTTCATTAACCAATACGCATTTTTGAAACCTAAGGTTTTCACTACCCACATTCTTATTAGCTTCCATACGCCTCCCTAAAGAATGTTTTATATGGTTAAATTAAAAGTTAATTTAACCACACAAATAAACTGGTCGTTAATTATACTAGTTTGACGAAGTCCTTGAAAGATTACAAGTTTTTTTTTTTTTTTGAAGTGTTTATTTTAGAAAAGTAAAGTATTTGATCACATTTTTATCAGAAAATAAGTGCTGCTAAGAGCAATTGAAATTATTTTTCAAAAGCTAAAAAGTTTTTTTAAAAAAAAATTCAAATGCACCTTTAAAAAAATACACTTAAAAGCACTTGGAAAAATTTAATTAACAACTAATTGCTGCTCAAAAGTATTTTTAAAATGTATTAGAATAAGCCAATTTTTGTAGTTTGGACAAACAAGCTAATATCTTGAAATTAAGTCCCACCGAAGATCTTATTTTAAAAAGAAAAAAAGAATCTTTTTTTTGTGCTGAAACTTCCCCAGTCCCTTTTGTTCCTGTATTAGTGATCTTTTAATTCCCCTAAAAAAAAAAAAAGAAAAGAGGGTTAATTAATGGGAAATCTTTGGAGTTAAACAATAAATCTGAACTTTTATAGTTACAACATTAATGGCTTTACACGATTAATCTATTCTTACTATTTTTTAAGTTTGTTTTTCAGAGATTTTGGCATTTTTAATCAGACAACTAAAAGAATTTCACTTACCTAGTCACAACCGTTTTGTATAGGCAAATCTAGGGTATCAGTGTAAATTTTTTAAAACTCAGTAACTTTTGTATAGATCTTTAAAAAATTTATCAAATATATAAACATTAATTTGTTGACAATTCAGTAATTAACAAAGTTAGTTCTTTATCTAACACCAGAAATGGAATTTGCTTAAGCTTAATGAAAGATCAATTCCTTTTGGAAAGTTAAAAAAGTTTTTGAAATACTTCAACTTTAAATTCATAAACGTTAAAATCTAGATCCACCTCTCGCTTTGGTGCCCTTCATCATTAAAAATAAAGATGAAAATTACTTTTTTTTCAATTGTTGCACCGCTTGAAAATCCCTAAATATTAGTAAACACAAACAAATGATACATAGATTAACACACATCAATGTTAGAAGGAAACATAAAAAGGAACTAATATAGATATAGATAGATGGATAAATATATACCTCAAGAAAAATTCTTGTAGCTTCCTCGGGAGTATGAGTATTGACTATGTGCAGAGCCACGGCCTAAACCAAGAAAACAACAATAAATCAAAACATAACTAAGAAGAGGCGAGCATATAGACATAGATACAAATACAAATATTGATACCCTTAATTCATTGAGTTCCTTTTTAGATAAAGTCTTAGGCTCGTCAATGTGGTAGGGTGGTGACGATGGTGGTGTTAGCTCAGGAGAAGTGAATGGTGATTCAGTTGAAAAGTACTCCATGAAGGAAGATTAATTGAGAAGAAATAAAGAAACAAGGTAGCTAGTGTGAGTAGAAATGGAGAAAGAGAGAGGTTTTATACGGAGAAAGTGAATATAAGAGACAAATGGGAAGACATACGTGGCAAACGTTACAAAGGTGAATACATGCATGCATTGCATTGGTTGAACAAAAATGCCAAATATTTCTAGTTGTTTTTCATCATCATCTTCTTCTTCTTCACCTCTTATATCACAATTATCACACACACTCCCAACAACTTTTTGTCTTGATTTTTGTTTTTAACTTCTCTATTTCTCTCTCTCTCTCTCCTCCTAACATAAACAACTTGCTTTTTTTGGACAAATATGGAAATGGAAAACTAGGTCCTTCTAAAACTTGGATTTATCTTAAATTTAGGAGTTTAACTTGAGTTTATATATGTTCAAAAGGTTTACCAAGGGATGGATGATGTCCTCATGTGGTTTTGGGATAACTCTGCATCTTTTAAATTAGTTTTGGGGGTTAAGTTAGATCCTAGATTGTTGCAATTTGCTTTTAGTTACTGCAATAGTTTTTAGTAAAATAAGTTATGTAGTTTTAAGATAAAATGAATTTTAAATTTTAGTTAGGTTGTTTGAGTTGTTGAGATAATTTAGATTTTTTTAAAATTTTAAATTATGTGGATTTTGTATTTTGTATTGGTTATTTAAAGTCCCTCAATGCTTAATAGAATTATTGAAAGCCACTAAAACCTATCCAAAGTTATTTCAATCCAAAGAGAGACATTTTTAATCTTTTTGTTGTGTCATTCATCCTTTTAAAAAAACTAACAGTGGTATCAGAGCTTAATTGATCTTACGAGATCTGTGTTCTTCCAAAGAACGACCATATCATTTTCAATCCGCAGGGGCTATCTTCACGACCCATAAGGACTATCTTTTTTAACCCCTAAAGATGACTTTTAACCCCGCAAGTACTACTTTTTAACTTATTTTAACCCGTCAGGCTATTTGCAATGCACAAATTTTTTGAACCAATTTTTAACATAAGAATGACAAGCAGCAATCTCTCTTCGAATACCCAACAAATTTTCATTGGTAAAATTTATCAAATTTGGTCAGTGATCATAAAATCTCAATTTGAAACCGATGTTTTATGTGACATTGTGATGGAAGAAAAATCATTACAATAATTTTCTGCAAATCCTTACAATAATTTTCTACAAATCCTATCAACTTCCACATGAAAGCACTTGCAAACCAGAGAAGATCATTGATAGTGTTTTTTAAGCACAAAATCAAAAGAAGAAAAAGAAAGAAGAAAAAATTTTGTAAATTCATTCAAAATAATTTAGCACCAACCGTCAAAGCAAAAATTGAGGGGTAATTTTTTAAATTGCAGTAACTAAAGCAAAGGAGAAGCAATTTTTTAAATTGTAATAACTAAAGCAAAAGAGGAGCATTGCAATTTGCTTTTAGTTACTGCAATAGTTTTTAGCAAAATAACTACCATTAAGTCAAGGAGCTTTTAGCAAAAAGTTGATTTAATTGCGATTAAATGAATTTTGAGTTAAGGAGATCTCGAATTCATGTTTTGATAATTCCATTGAGTCCAGAATATCATTTCGAAGCTAATGGCATATTTGATTTGTGATAGGAAAGTACCAAGTGAGTTTTTAAGTTTCTTGCATGCTTTGGCATTATTTCAACAAATTATGATAACTAAATGATTTATTATTAATTTTAAGAATTTAAAAATAATTCTGAAACTTCTAAAATTTTGAGCATGAATTATAAGACTTATCTGTAAAATTTTGATGTATTTTAGCTAAAACAAGATTAAATTTTTATTGCAAAATATGAAATAATTATTGACAAAATAAAAATAATATTTGACTAAGCAAACAAGTTCGGCATTGAGTTCGATTGAAGAGAAGGTCCGATCATTATCCAAAATATTAAGGAAATAGAATTGGGTCATTTTGTTATCATATGAGGAAGTTAAGGCCTTTTAATTAGGTAAAGAATTACCTATTGATCTTAGTGCTAAAGCACAGTTGATGGTGATATTTAAAATTTCTGACCATGTCCCTTTGCTATTTTGAGCATATTGAGAGTTCTAAAGCTAGAATGAAGTGATTCTTGCAAAATTCTTCTTGATTTAATATGCGGGTTAGTTTCCAACTCTCAGTTTAGCATTCTCTCTCGATTTCATCTTCTTTTCTTTTCCTAATTGTAAATTTCTTCGATTAGAGAAAATTGAAATTTTATTTATTTGAACTTTATTTTTATTATAAAGAGATATATTTAAGATACTTATATTATGGATGAACTGATTTTGGTATAAACTTGTTGATTCATCAATTATTTTCATCATATTAATAGTGTATAATTTGGAATTTTCCTGATAAAATTAAAATTTAATAAATTAAGAATTTCAAGATCGATTTTAGCTCTTTTTTTTGTGAAATTTCATATTTGAACTTTTTATAACATGGGTAAGGTACTTCAAAAAAAAATATTTCAAACTTGAGTTGGTATTTTGAATAGAGTGTTTGAGATTTTTGTTCATGAACTCAAGTTTTACGAAAATAATGGTAATTTTTAGTAGATTTGGACTCCATTTTTTTAATCGATTTTCGCTAATAAATTTCTAATACTTTGAGGACTATTTGTATACAGAAAAGTTAGATTTCAACCCGGTTCTCAAAATTGAATTTTGAGCCATTTTGTTCATTTTTTCAAAATTCATGATTTTGACATCGTTAGTCATGAAATTTGATTGTTAATCATTATTTAACTAGATTATGGTGCTTTGAAATATTATATGCCCTCATTACTCATATGTGGTAGAATGTGGTCACTAGTTGTTAGTTTGTAATCTTTAATTCATTATTCACCTTTTATTTTATTTATTATGCCTTGTAGCTCATGTAACATTTAGATTATTCATTTTACTCAATTTATTATTCCATAATCTTTTATTCATTGCAAGGAAGAATATCTCCTTTAAAACAATGATGGTCTTACTTTATTTTATGAATAAGAAATACTCACGAAAATATGAGAAAAGAAAAAGATGAGAAGTATTAAATTATGTTATGAGGTTAGTGTAGTGAAAGAAAGAGTTGAAACAAGAAAAATCACATTTGAGCCTTCAACTAATTCACTAATCCGGATTTAATGTTAGACCCCGTAATTGATTCGCTCGAAGTAAATCGTCCAATTGGAAAAGTTATGGCGAACATGGCGTATTCTAAATTAAGTAAGTTCGCGGTGCTTAATTATAATTAGAGCGTACATTTTAAGTTGGAGTCGGGAGTCCTCAATTGGATTAAAATAAAAAAATTTGGGGACCTAATTGAGCAATGGGCTAACTAGGAGCCCTTAGGGTGCAATTTTAATAACTTTGGCCTCTATAAATA